>CM042244.1:2416740-2469240 GCA_023566225.1 Romanogobio albipinnatus
TTTATTTAATAAAAAAAAATTGTACTGTAATTTCTAGGGATGCACCGGCTCCGATCCGCCATTATTTGCCGGATCAGGTATCGATCAGACAGGACCGATCCGAATCCGATACTGTGCGTATAATATTCTGTGTTATAGTTAAGCCCCAGTGCCCCACAAAAGGCACAAAAACATTATAAAGCATCATCAACTCTTCTTCGTGAACCATATAAAGTGTTCTGAAGCCATTCCATAGTTTAATGTGAGGTACAGATGAATATTTAAGTTAGTATTATTACACCTTTACGCTATGAAAGATTATCAATAGCCTTTCTTCTTCTGCCCCATCTATAATATGTTGCTGCCTCATTAAAAAGCTGCGTTATACATTGCAAATAAGTGTCTTTTAATTTCTTAGTATAGGCCCTATATCTATAATGTTTTTCATGAATGTATTTTACAACATTTTACCAGATTTAGATTTTATACAATTATTGTGCATTTTTCTAGAGTAACATTTCGTGCTTTTTATTCACTAATCTAGTTTATCCACCATCTAGTTTATAGTAGTATTTGTGTCATATATTGTGATTTATTTGTATAATTTGTTGTTTTTCTTTATAATGAAGTTGTCTGTATTTAGGAGATTGTGTTTAACTCACAAAAGAGTGATTATCAGTTCAACACACTGAGGTATATAAATTCGACATAGATTTAAAAAAAACTGCATTAGTATCGGATTGGTATCGGTATCGGCCGATACTCAGAATTTGAAATATCGGATCGGTTCTGAAAAAATGGTATCGGTGCATCCCTAGTAATTTAATTAAAGAATTTTTGTTAAACTCAAAACATGGTAAGAAAAAAAAAAGATGTGTATGTTTGACAAACTCTCTTAAAACACTGTTCATACTCTTACTACGTTATTTGTCCATAGGGTGCAAAATGCCTATAGTTGAAGAAACACACACAAATGCCTTGGACATTAATAACAAAACCAGCATACAAATCCACAAATAAAACAGAGTCAAAGAGGCAAAAGTAAAGTCATATTGAAGCATTTTCAGCAAATATGCACTAACGTCACATGACATAAAAAGCTAAACCGTTACATATTTAAACCCTGGATTTGTGCGCTTGTGGAAAAACCGTAGGTAATGTGACAATTGCAATTCAATGAGGCTCATCAGACAGACACAGCCCTGCTCCTGCACTACACCACAGAGCGCTGTTACCGAGTCTTATCACACATATTCAGCGGGAGCCACAACAGACCTATCACTAGTCTTGGCCTCGGTGGGATGCCGGTGGAGCGTCTGCATATTCAGTCGAGTGCGTGAAGGTTCTTTCCACTGATCATGTACACCGAGTGGCTAATCTGGGGACACCGCTTTAAACTCTGAGCTCTGCCGAAGCTGCACCGTTCTTCAGGATAATATATATATATATAACCACCTGCATGACAAAGAGGCTTCTGCCTCCCCCGAACCAGCAGGAGGCAAACAAAGCAAGTCCCTCTGCACCAACTCTCCATTTGTAACACAGCGGGTGGGCTTCAGAAGACATTTCCAGGGCAGTTAGGGTGAAGCGTGGGCATGCCAGTGTCGATCACAGATACTTAACTGTAAAACATATGCATTAGTGCTATCAATAACGCCATGCTCAAATGAGTGCTAATCACATACATGTCCAGTTTTTAGGCATTAGCATGCTCATTTGAGTTTCTACAGTTTTACTCCGTCATGCCCACCTTAAGCCGGGTGCGATTTTGGCCACGATTTGGCCGTCTGAGACAAATTTTGAAAGATTTCTCTGATCCATCCATCCATCCATCATCTTCCGCTTATCCGGGGCCGGGTCGCAGGGGCAACAGTCTAAGCAGAGACGCCCAGACTTCCCTCTCCCTAGCCACTTCCTCCAGCTCGTTCCCAGGCCAGCCGGGAGACATAGTCCCTCCAGTGTGTCCTTGGTCTTCCCCGGGGCCTCCTCCCGGTCGGACGGGCCTGGAACACCTCCCTGGGAAGGCATTCAGGAGGCATCCAGAACAGATGCCCGAGCCACCTCAGTTGGCTCCTCTCGATGTGGAGGAGCAGCGGCTCTACTCCGAGTTCCTCCCGAGTGACTGAGCTTCTCACCCTATCTCTAAGGGAGCACCCAGCCACCCTGCGTAGAAAGCTCATTTCGGCCGCCTGTATCCGGGATCTTGTCCTTTGGGTCATGACCCACAGCTCATGACCATAGGTGAGAGTAGGAACGTAGATTGACCGGTAAATCGAGAGCTTCGCCTTACAGCTCAGCTCCTTCTTTACCACGACAGACCGGTACATCGACCGCATTACTGCAGAAGCTGCACCGATCCGTCTGTCAATCTCCCGTTCCATCCTCCCCTCACTCGTGAACAAGACCCCTGTCAGCCGGCTCATCTCGTTGAGAAATGACTGACATGGGCTGTGTTTACACGTCTTTTTTTGTTAAAATCTACTGTTAATGTGTGACAAAACGTAGTTTTCAGTCGATAATGTAGTTGTTTAAAGCTCAAATCTGTGGTTTATTTATATAAAGAGTGCCTATTTGTACATTTTATCTGGCGTTTTCGGAGTTGTGAGCTCCAGCTGATCAGCGGCGCTCAGCGCTTGTCAACGCCGGCGAGAGCAGCCTTTCCTCGGCCAGTCCTTCAGCCGCTGGCTCTGATGTCTCTGTGGTGCGTCTCCAGCTATAATTCGTCTTTTAACGGGCGATCTTTGGTCTCATGGATCTATATTTTGTTCCCTGGCAAATCGTTTAGGCTGAGGGCAAAGTGAAGTTTCATTACTTTTTTTATTTTTAGGCTATTTAACTTTACGTTAGCGTTGTAGCCGACTAGCACTGACTTTGAATGTTTGACTGAATTGTTTGCTTTATTTCATGTATAGCTTATTATACCTTTTACTTATACTTTTGTATTATTGATCATACATAAACTTGCATTTAACAAAAAGAGACTGGGTTGTGTTTCATGTCATTTAATGCTATCACAGTGATAATCATATTGTCTGAACCAGATATTAATATACAGATTTTCTCCTCATTGTTGTCACTACTAGAGCAAGCTCCTGATTGGTTAACGCGGCGCGAAAATCCGCCAAAGTTCAGATTTTTTAACTTGAGCGATTCGCTCGAATCACACGTTCAAAACGCTCAATTCGCGTCATTCGCGCCGCCTCATTCGCGAGAATCGCGCCGCAGAATGCCATTTCGCGTCTCTGCATTGACTTAACATGTAAATCAATCACGCGAATCGCGTCCGGTGTGAACGCCACATGATGACTGGCTAGTGACAGGTCCAGGGTCACATATAATAATAAAATAAAACTAAAAAGGGTCATAAACAGAACAAAACCCCTGCTATAAAACACAGACCTTGTGACCTTGTAGGTGACGTTACAGGGCTTAGTCTTAAGTTGCACGCACCCAGAGCTCCCTCACTGGCACACAGCCTCCCTTCAGCTACACCTGAGGCCAGCGTGGAGTTAAAGCAGGTGCTGATGTGGTAAAAGACGAGAACAGAGGCTTCTGAAAAGGAATGCTCATTTAAAAAAAAAAAAAAAAAAAGGCCGGAGGGTCTTTGCATGAGTCTATTTATAGTGTTGGATCAAGCCAGCAGGGCTTAGGGGACTGGAGGGATGAAAGAAGCAAGGACCTGCTAATGGAAGCACTAAGACCGAAACACAGACATGAAAATGTTTCTTTTTGCCACGTGATGAGAGGTGGATTTGCTAAGTCTCTACAGACAGAGAAATCGGCAAGTCATTTTGTACAAATGGTCACAAGACTTCACAATCCTTTAAAGCAAACATTAAGCTGTGGCAGAAAACAAAGGCTCACTGACGCTCTTCAAGGAGTAATATCTACACAAATACAGACACAGCTTGAAGTGCTTGACTTCTCTTAAGGTCATCACAGATACAGCAAATGACTGTGAATATATTGTATGATCATTGCATTGCATATCCTCTAAAACAAAATCATGCATTGCATTTGCTTCTGCAATTTCTGCGGTGTGACAGCAATACCGCAGACAACTGCTCAAGGGCAGCGATCCAAAGGAGAAAACTTCATAAAGGAGGATGACTGGTGACATATCTCCTTTTGTATATATATATTCTTGGTAAAAAATTGGAGGTCATTTTCCTAAAGTGCTACTTACGAAAAATCATTAAATCATTGTACGTTCATTTGGCACTGATATAATGTATAATTTGGATCACTTTAGCATCAACTGAAAAACACCGGGACGAAGCAGAACGTGGAGAAACATCCTGGAATCGATAGAGCAGCATCATCTCAGGGTGCTCCGCATCCGTGACGTGTTTCAAAGGATGCAGGCATCTGACTTGCATCTGTAGCTAATAGCATGTGAGAGTTTGCTAAAGCACATTAAATTACTCCTGAGACTTTCTGATCTTTGGTTCAAAAAGAAGATTATCTGCAAATCCAAAAATACTCTACGTTCTGCCTTGAAATTAGCAGAAATGAATGGGGGAAATGACATGCCAGACTGAAGAGCACTGCGTGTCTTGTCACTTTGAAGCACTGATATTAGCTCTAATCTTCCCTTTGCTTCCTTCTCATTCTGTTATTCCCTTTCTTTAATTCTTCATTGCTGTTATTCCCGAACTATGCATTCTTGATTTAGAATTATGCCTTCCTCTACAGATACACTATATATGTCTAATTATGATACCTAATAATCACCGGTTCTTACAAATGGGCATTATATGTTATTATGCATAGGAGATATGGCTTTATATCAGCATGCTGAGGTTCGGCCGTAGGTTATCATATAAAGCATGTAAGGCCGCTGATATTCGTTCCAGTGGAGGTCACGATCGCGGGTGAAGGTCGCTGTGCATTCGGTCTTTTCAGCTGGGCATAGGGGATTTAATTCCAATCCATCTCCATTTATCATAATCTCGATTTTTAGGTTAGAATGCCAATTGGTTATTTGGTCATTTATATTTAATCACACATTTAATTATTCTGTTTAACCCTTTATTGAAATTATACCTGTAAATGCATAATGCCAATTACATAATCAATTCAAAGATAATTCATACATAACAAATACTCTGAAGTAAAGAGTGAAAGATGCATACCTGGGGGCGTATTACAGAAACATCTTACCTTTAGAATCCAATCTTATCTATTTGGTAACCATGGCAATTTCCAAAGGACCGCATTTAGGACAAAGGCTATTACTAATGATATTTCTTAAATGCATAATCCTATCTTAACTATGGATAGGAAACCTAACGCAGGGTTAGTCATAACACGCATGTTTTAACTCTTTCCACACATGCCAGAATGACCAAACTTAGTGTTTACTAGTGGCCATATCAACATTATTTAGAGAAAGAATCGCGCCAAAATTAAAACATCTCTGGAAGATATTACTGAACATTTATTTGACCATAGCAAAAGTACATTTCTTACTTAAGTTTAGTTTTCATCTCTGTTTTTTGTGTTTGTTTTACAGCAGAAGACACGAGCCGCGGGTTACATCCCAGTGGTGCAGATGGGGTGTGTGTTAACACTGCGATACAATGAGCCCCTATTAGAAATATGCCATTATATTCTATACTTTTATGAATTATTGTGAGAAACCATGAGAAAAGGATGAATAATGACTGAGAGTTAATGTTCAGAAATTATGTATTATTATGTTTTGAACTGTTTAGCTGTATTTAGCGATGTGTTTGTTGTCAAACTCCAAAATCAGTATATTTTTAATGATTAAAAAATGCCATTATTTTATTTTAAAAAGTTAATAATTATATTTTGTTGACAATATTTTAGTTTGTCTTGTATATTTGTTTGATTATATCAGGTCACATGTTAAGCTGTCATTTGGTCATGTTATAATGTGCCCACCTATGGGGCATGTTGTCACATTTCACTTCCATTCTTTCGGGGTAAATCAAGAAAAAAGTAAACACTGTATTAATGAAACAAAACCACATAATTGTACTAGACATGTGGGAAAAAATAAATACTCTGAACCTCAAGTGGATTTACACAAACTGAGAAAGTCAAAAAGCGTTAGATTGTGCCCTGCTCTCCCCTATTACAGAAGCATCCTAACTCATCCTAACTCCTAGCTGTCTTAACTTTAGGACAACCCCACTGGTGTCCTAACTTCAGAACTTTTTGAAATCCAACGGTAAATCACAGAACAAAAAGCCTTTTTTGAGAGAGCGTTACATTTATTAATTATATAAGATGAAGAGCAGCGACGTTTTCATGGTGGAGAAACTTTTGGAGGACCTCGAGGATGTGCTGTGATTTGATGATAAAATGCTTGTAAATAATCACAGACTCCCACGACACATGATTTTGCGATTAGTTGACGAATTGCGACCAACATTACAGAGGCCAACGAGCCGTCACAGAGCATTACCGGTCGTTCTGCACTGGCATAAAGTTGGTTTGACACTGGACGTTCGATATTCGCAAATTTAAGGACCATTCATAAAGTTACATACAACATTGGTACCTACACATTTTTAACTTCAATAGCATTTGAACGAAATATGTCAAATGTGTGCAGCATAGCTGACACCTAGATGAACACTTTACAGTTGGTTTTGATACTGTAAGTTCAAATGCTATTAAAGTTAGAAATGTGAGATTTCTAACTTAAGATGGACCACCATCTTAGGTGGTCCAGTGGGTTAAACCATGGAACTGATATGCAGAAGGTTGCTGGTTCGATCCCAGCGGTCACCACCAGTGTGTCCTTGAGCAAGGCACTTTACTCCATGTTGCTCCAGGGGGATTGTCCCTGTAATAAGGGCACTGTAAGTCGCTTTGGATAAAAGTGTCTGTCAAATGCATGTAACTTTAGAGACGGTCCCTAAATTTGCGCATATCGAACGTCTAATAACATCAAACCAACTTTATGTCAGTTCATTCTTCAAGTGACTAACGCCTTATACTTCTCTTTTTTTTTTGCAAAAGGCGACAGGCTTTAACTTTTCAACGGAGCTTATGAAAAGTTAAATTTCTGCCGCACTGGAATTAAAAGCACGCCATTGTTTCTCCATTTTGATTTGAGGTTTTCCTCAGAAGCAGTTTGCATGTTGTTGGTTGCTTTGTAACAGACCTGACAGTTGATTACCGAACTCAGTGGAGCGGTTTAAGATTTCCTAACTGCAGATAAGATGTTGTTTTGTAAGATAGGGTAAGAATCCTAAATCAAGTTAAGATTTGCTTCTGTAATACGAAATTGTGAAAAATTATTGTGATAAATTATTCGATAGATTAATTGATTAATCGAGAAATTAGTTGATAGATTAATCAATATAAAAATAGTCGTTAGTGGCAGCCCTAGTTGGGGACACTAAATATTCAATTATATTACTGATCCATCCGCATCAGAGCAGAGAGCTCCACTCAATCGTTCACGCTCACCGGTAAAACGGCATTTGCTCAAATCCTGCTCCGACATGAAATTTGATTCCCTGTATTGCACTATACTTGTAGAAAAAAATAATTTGTTTCATATTTATGATTAAATATATTGTTTTTTTTTTATATAATTTCATCTGTTGATTATGAAAAGTGAACAGCATGAGTATAGGACACATCATAAAATGCACAATATGTTGGAAGACATGGAGTGGATCAGAAAATATTTTGACAATTTCTTTAAGTTTTGTAGAAAGCCTTTCTTTAAAGTGGATTTGTATCTTAGTTTTGATCAATGTTTCATCAACCAATTGCCTACATTTAATAAATAATATGCAAATATAGCAGACAATATAATCATGGCGCTAATCATGGACTAGAGCGCGTCTAATAAATGAACCGAAACTCAAGAAATATGTCTATAGAAAGCTTGAAATGTCTACTTTTAAACAAAACGATTCTAAACGAAAAGAAATAGTGTCTGCATGACAGATGCATTTCTCTCTTGGTGCGTCTACTACTGCAGAGATGGCGAGTCAGCATCGTCAACTTCATCTTTGCAGCCGGTAATGACAAAGAAAAAACGAGTTTATTAATAAACAATTAAATTGTCTCCTTGCTATTTTTGACACATTCATAATTATGACTTTTGCTGTTCTTTGTGGCAAGCTTTATGTGTGCGCTTGAGTGCGGAATAGGCTAATGTATTACGTAAACGCTCATTTAGAATTTTCTCCAGTATATATTTAAATAAATAAATTAGCCTAATATAAATGTGTACTTAGTCGTCAACTAATGGCTTAAACGAACAACTACTAGTCCAGTAGAAAAAACTTTAGTTAGGGACTAATTTCACATTTCTGCTTCATCATAGAAGCACTTCAGAAATATTTGAAATCCAAATTGCAGACTAAATCTAACCGTGGATATTTTAAATAATTTTAAAATGATTGTGCGAACCCGCAGCCTCTCATGCCCAAACGTATCATGCATCAACCCACTAAACTGACTGGCATTATGCCTATGCCATTTATATTATCATAATATATTTTGCCATAGTCTTCATTTACTCCACAACCAGAGTTGATTGCCCGCATCATATTTTTGGTTTAAATCACTTTCTGTTATTGGATGACCTACTCAATAAAGGCGCAACACGCGAAACATAATCAACAGCTACTATAGCGGAGAGTTTTCACGGATGAAATAGTGCACATAGAAATGTCTCTGCGGACGGCGCCGTCTTTGATTTAGCACAACTATTCGCTGTATCACTACCATAGTTTGACTAAACTCCCCTCCACAATCATTCCCTTTAAATAGACTCCATAATGGTTTGCCAGCTGATGTACCTTTGGATAATATAATTAAAAAGCTAACAACCATCAGTGTAATGACGATAATTTGCATTGAATTAGCAGACTTATATTGGTATATACTGAGATGTAAAGAACAGTGGTGGCCACTATCGGAATGAACTGTCAATAGAGATAAGGTATAGCTAAGAGTGATAGAACGATAGACTTACAGAAGGCATACTTAAAGCTACATTGTGTGATATTTTCCCCCATCTAGCGGTGAAAAGGTATATGACCATCCAGTAAATATTAGTTTCTGTTCCTCCCAATTCCGATTTCGTTTTAACTCCTACGGTGGCCGATTTAGTCCAAGATTAACATGGCTTCCAGTTCGACCTCGTCCATTATATACACAATCAGGCTGAATTAACGTTACCTGTCGAGAAGAAAGCAGGCAACGTCGGCGTCCTTTTTTAAATCGTTGCTCCTCATGAGCTCTTTCCATCTTGGAAAGGCCACTCCAATATTCACCTTTGTCTTGTTGATTTGCCTGTTGTGTTGCCGTCTTAATTCTCTTTTTCGCTTCCTTGGTGACTCTGTGGTGCCATCGAGTGTTAAAACGCGAAAGGCGAAGCTTGAATTTACGGGTATGTCCCTCTTTGGCTAATGTACTTTCAAGATGGAGGGGCAACATGGCGACCCCCATTCGAACCCCTTACCCGTATGTATTTTCAATGGCATATTATAAACTTACGAGAATACTTTATTACTTGAAAGAAGTAAATATACATTAATGAGCACATATATTTTTGAAAGAACCAAGTGTTTTTAGCTAAGAATAAACTAAAAAAGTTGCACAGTGTAGCTTTAACTAAGATTGTTGCGGGAAACACGCATTAACGTTAAAGTACACCTTAAGGTATAACTTAAGAACGAGGGGGAATTAATTTGCTTATGCTAATTGTAACATTCTCAGTCTTGTTACGAACAATTGCCATGTGTTGTCCAATCATATTCCACTGGTACTGTAACTGACAGCAGCTGCGGAAAATAAATCTCCCAAAATATTAGCTTGACATTTAGAAACCAGTGCCCTTGACAAACAGCCAAAGAGATGTCCATGATTCTCCCCAACAAAACAGACAGGCAAACAGACAATAATATGAATAGATATCCGACAGCAAATCTGTGTTTGGATGAGCATACATCAAACAGATGTAGAGGAAAAAAACAGATATAATCCAAATGGAACACACAATGCCATTCCGGCTCAGAAACATACAGAGATAAAAACTATACACGCATCCCCTTACACTAAAATATCATAATGCTGTTTGACAGCTTTTTTCTTTCTATTAATCAATTTCCTATGGAATAAAAACCATTACGTTTTACTCTTTGTGACAAATAATCTAATTACCTGCTTTAGTTCCCCAGGTAATCAGAGCCTGCATTTCCCCATCTCTAAACAACGACACTAGCATATCGGAGGAACTTGATTAATCACGACTGGAAAACTTGATTAATCATACTTGATTATTCACAACTTCATCATTCAAAACAACGCACATGAGCTCGCTCTGGTTCATATCCATCATCCTCAAACTCATATTGTCTTTATATTTCACAGTGAATGGATAGTATGCAGAATAGAGATGTTTTTGCCTCTGCGCATACATAATCAAGAGCTGAAATCAATTTAAAGAAATTGCTTTAGATTTAATGAAAACAAAACATATTTGGCAGGTGAAGCAATCAGCACAAGAAGAATAATAAAACATGTCCTGGTGTTAATAAAGCACTTCAGTCACTCAAACACTGTTGAGTGAACCAAGCAGCCAAATTGTCCACAGAAATATCACTGACAAGTGATGCTTCAATTCAGCATCTACTGTATACTCTACAATCTGGCCTTCATGTTAATTTGTGTCTGGAGCGCTGGGTGGCCAAGCAGAATGGTAACCCACATCTCGGCACAGTAGGAGAGTTTGTAGAGTTAAGACGTACCGCATTGCTAATTGCAAAAGAGCTCATGCAGGGGGCATTATAACTGTAGATGAAATATTAGCCCACCTACCGTTGTTTACTGCAAACAATGGTTCTCTCCAAAAGTTAAAACAAGTTCCTGATGAGCATATTTAGACATCAACTACCTCATTAAGCAAGATTTCTGTGGCACTTCGAAAAAGCGCTTCCGGAAAAGTCTTCTGGTTCATCCACCATCTGAATCCAGATGACGGCTCGTTTAATTATGAGACTATGTATGCCTTCGGGTCAGTTCTTCATCAGAAGTGCACATATAGATGGCAGCGCCATTACTGTCACAACCGCCTTCACACGTAATTGAATACACCTCCAAAGATTTTCAGATCCCACTTTATATTATATGTACTTACATCAAAAAATAAGTGCAATGTACTTACTGTGTTCATATTGTATTGCAAAACACTTTTGCTGATATTGAGGTGGGATATGGGTAAAGTTAGGGACAGGTGCGGTGGTGTGAGTAAGTTTAAGGGTAAAGTTAGGGACAGGTGCAGTGGTGTGGGTAAGTTTAAGGGTAAAGTTAGGGGCAGGTGTGGTGGTGTGGGTAAGTTTAATGGTAAAGTTAGGGACAGGTGTGGTGGTGTGGGTAAGTTTAAGGGTAAAGTTAGGGGCAGGTGTGGTGGTGTGGGTAAGTTTAAGGGTAGGGTTAGGGACAGGTGTGGTGGTGTGAGTAAGTTTAAGGGTAAAGTTAGGGGCAGGTGTGGTGGTGTGGGTAAGTTTAAGGGTAAAGTTAGGGACAGGTGTGGTGGTGTGGGTAAGTTTAAGGGTAGGGTTAGGGACAGGTGTGGTGGTGTGGGTAAGTTTAAGGGTAGGGTTAGGGACAGGTGTGGTGGTGTGGGTAAGTTTAAGTGTAGGGTTAGGGACAGGTGCGGTGGTGTGGGTAAGTTTAAGGGTAGGGTTAGGGACAGGTGTGGTGGTGTGAGTAAGTTTAAGGGTAAAGTTGGGGACAGGTGTGGTGGTGTGGGTAAGTTTAAGGGTAGGGTTAGGGACAGGTGTGGTGGTGTGGGTAAGTTTAAGGGTAGGGTTAGAGACAGGTGTGGTGGTGTGGGTGAGTTTAAGGGTAGGGTTAGGGACAGGTGTGGTGGTGTGGGTAAGTTTAAGGGTAGGGTTAGGGACAGGTGCAGTGGTGTGGGTAAGTTTAAGGGTAGGGTTAGGGACAGGTGGGGTGGTGTGGGTAAGTTTAAGGGTAGGGTTAGGGACAGGTGTGGTGGTGTGAGTAAGTTTAAGGGTAGGGTTAGGGACAGGTGTGGTGGTGTGAGTAAGTTTAAGGGTAAAGTTAGGGACAGGTGGGGTGGTGTGGGTAAGTTTAAGGGTAAAGTTAGGGACAGGTGAGGTGGTGTGGGTAAGTTTAAGGGTAGGGTTAGGGACAGGTGTGGTGGTGTGGGTAAGTTTAAGGGTAAAGTTAGGGACAGGTGGGGTGGTGTGGGTAAGTTTAAGGGTAAAGTACGGGACAGGTGCGGTGGTGTGGGTAAGTTTAAGGGTAGGGTTAGGGACAGGTGCGGTGGTGTGGGTAAGTTTAAGGGTAAAGTTAGGGACAGGTGGGGTGGTGTGGGTAAGTTTAAGGGTAAAGTACGGGACAGGTGCGGTGGTGTGGGTAAGTTTAAGGGTAGGGTTAGGGACAGGTGCGGTGGTGTGGGTAAGTTTAAGGGTAGGGTTAGGGACAGGTGCGGTGGTGTGGGTAAGTTTAAGGGTAGGGTTAGGGACAAGTGTGGTGGTATGGGTAAGTTTAAGGGTAGGGTTAGGGACAGGTGCGGTGGTGTGGGTAAGTTTAAGGGTAGGGTTAGGGACAGGTGTGGTGGTGTGGGTAAGTTTAAGGGTAGGGTTAGGGACAAGTGTGGTGGTATGGGTAAGTTTAAGGGTAGGGTTAGGGACAGGTGCGGTGGTGTGGGTAAGTTTAAGGGTAGGGTTAGGGACAGGTGTGGTGGTATGGGTAAGTTTAAGGGTAGGGTTAGGGACAGGTGTGGTGGTGTGGGTAAGTTTAAGGGTAGGGTTAGGGACAGGTGTGGTGGTGTGGGTAAGTTTAAGGGTAAAGTTAGGGACAGGTGTGGTGGTGTGGGTAAGTTTAAGGGTAGGGTTAGGGACAGGTGTGGTGGTGTGGGTAAGTTTAAGGGTAGGGTTAGGGACAGGTGTGGTGGTGTGGGTAAGTTTAAGGGTAGGGTTAGGGACAGGTGCGGTGGTGTGGGTAAGTTTAAGGGTAGGGTTAGGGACAGGTGCGGTGGTGTGGGTAAGTTTAAGGGTAGGGTTAGGGACAGGTGCGGTGGTGTGGGTAAGTTTAAGGGTAGGGTTAGGGACAAGTGTGGTGGTATGGGTAAGTTTAAGGGTAGGGTTAGGGACAGGTGCGGTGGTGTGGGTAAGTTTAAGGGTAGGGTTAGGGACAGGTGTGGTGGTGTGGGTAAGTTTAAGGGTAGGGTTAGGGACAGGTGTGGTGGTGTGGGTAAGTTTAAGGGTAGGGTTAGGGACAGGTGTGGTGGTGTGGGTAAGTTTAAGGGTAGGGTTAGGGACAGGTGTGGTGGTGTGGGTAAGTTTAAGGGTAACGTTAGGGACAGGTGTGGTGGTGTGGGTAAGTTTAAGGGTAGGGTTAGGGACAGGTGTGGTGGTGTGGGTAAGTTTAAGGGTAGGGTTAGGGACAGGTGTGGTGGTATGGGTAAGTTTAAGGGTAGGGTTAGGGACAGGTGTGGTGGTGTGGGTAAGTTTAAGGGTAGGGTTAGGGACAGGTGCGATGGTGTGGGTAAGTTTAAGGGTAGGGTTAGGGACAGGTGTGGTGGTGTGGGTAAGTTTAAGGGTAAAGTTAGGGGCAGGTGTGGTGGTGTGGGTAAGATTAAGGGTAGGGTTAGGGACAGGTGTGGTGGTATGGGTAAGTTTAAGGGTAGGGTTAGGTGTCAACAGTGTAATAAATGTAATTACAGAAATGAATTACAGGTGTAATTACATGCAGGTATTTTTAAAATGTAAGTACAATGTAAAACCATGTATGTACATAATAAGTGCATTGTATTCAATTATGAATTCAGTACATAGTAGTTAAGGCCATCTAATATAAAGTGGGTCCGATTTGAAGTCTTGGGCAGAAATTAATCCAACCCCTTTTCTGTGATACCACCCCTTACTTGGTGCTTGAAGTAGAAAAATATAAAGTGCCGGAACTCCTTAGGGAAGGTTACAAATGCATAGTTCTGGTTTGAACATTGGGGGGTTGGAGTGTGAACCGTTTAACGGGGTCCCAGGACAGGCTCTCTCGTGAGGTTTATTTGCTTGTTTGTGCAAAAACGGTCCACACACGCAAAGTCGGTTGATAGCATAACTCCAATAAAGTAGCCTATAGTTAACATTCACTTGTTTACAAAGTGCCATGGGAAGTCAAACTATCTCTACTTAAAATGTTCACATACTGAACATGCTAATATCCTGTTATCTTGTGGAATATCTGAATGCCAGGTTTTTCCTAATATCTGCATACAGCAAAGTATGGTAGTGTGCTATTCTGAACTCTGTTCTCCAACCACCGAGCAATGACAAGTCCATTCTTAGGCTTTACCTAGTGGGATTCCCTCTTGCTGAGACTGCAGCGGTGCTCCCACATATGCAAATAATACGGAATGGCAGCACTGAGCCCTAAGTGCTACAGTAACAGACTCAATTAACCTAATATTTACTGGCCCTGTTCAGCAGAGGTGCCCACACACATCTCGTCTTCGACTTCTCAGGCAACTATTTTCAGCAAGAGCTAATGAAACAATTATGTAAGTGGGCAATTAAAAAACAAAGAACATTGGAACACTATAAGAGTGCAAAAGCTGACATGCACTTAGCACTGCAGCCCCCCATGGAGAAGTGTGTTAAAAGACCATGAAATGCATTTAAAACGTCAGCTTTTCCCGGACAAAGAAGATTAACATTTAATGCGCATGCATTTTCTTATATAAAATACAAATTAATTACCCAGTGAGTGCAGCTATTTTTATAAGCTGAATTAAAAAGGAATCACGTTAAAAGCAAAACACAAATAAAGAGAAAGAGCTGCAGATCTGAGGGGACCAAATCATTATCAATAGAGAGAACAGCTTGTGGTACTGCAGTGTGGAGTCCAATTCTCGTGTTTAGTGAATCAAGGGTGAAAAAGAAATACAGTCAAACCAAAAAATATTCAGACAGCAGTTTCACTAGTGTGTGCAGGATACTATAGTTCATTTCTGTAAGTGAGGAGAGCAAAATAAAGTAAACTGAGACATATTATACCCAATAATTATTCATACACCAGCAGTAACATTTATAAAAACCTGGGATTAAAATAATTCAGACACTTTGAGCTTATAAGTATTTCATAACTAACTGTTGACTTCAGGGAGCTTGGGTTTTATTTATTTAGGCTAATAGTTTTTTGTGATATTGACATTGGTGACAAGAATCGTGAAATTCATATCATAAAATCATAAAATCCGTATTTAAAGCATGGTAAATTCCCTATCGTTATCGTTTATTGTGGAAATAGCATTCTGGTCATATCGCCCACCCCTATTAAGGTAAGCATCTGTTAAAAAAAATATTAAGATAAACTTTCAATATTTCAGTAATATTTCAAACTTGGAACTGTTTATTAGCCTGAAGTTGGTGTTATTTTTTTTACTATTTTGCCAACAAATGCAGATTTACTATCATAACCACAACATAATAAAAAAGCTATTTGTGTACTTTATCACACACAAGATATTCTGTGATATTCTGGTTTGGAATTAACACAAACCAGTCAAATGTGGGTAAATGCCCTCTTATCAGCCCTTTTATCAGCTTTTTTCTTATCAGTGCCAAAGAGACTCAAATAACTCTGTCGATTTTTATCATTCAGGCAAGTGTTATACATCATTATAATCGGTTAAGTTTCTACTTTTATTTGTGTGCAGTCACAATAAAAACAAAATGTTGTGCTTTTTGCAAAATAAAGAAAACAAACATGATGCGCGATCTGCAGCCTCTCTCTCAATGACGTTCATTTAGAAAGTCTTCAGAAAATGAACTGTAACTTAGTGAATACTTATCACACAAACATGAGACATATGTCTAAGAAACATTGATTAGAAACTAATGCAAATAATAACTAATAAAGATTGGTTTAAAACACTTAATTAAAGTAATTTCCCCATTTACTGTGACCTAATCTAAAGTGAAAACTATTCATAGCTAATAAGCGGTAAACAAAGCATGAACTAACTCTTTACATGAGCTAATTAAACAGCAATCATTTGATTAATTACAGTGACAATGAATAAAAAGTACACTTTTTGAATACAACCAATTAATGTATTAACAATGCAGGGACTGCAATATATTAACTATGAATAAACTAAATGATTTGTAAGTACTTTATACTTTATTGTAAGTACTTTATACTTTGTCATAACTATAATGTGTCCCTTTCTACATGAGTAATTTTACATGGGAAAGAGCCTGACAAAGAGGCTCTGCACTGAAGTTCAACACTTCTAAAAGACTATGCTTCTTTTATTTAATAATTTATAGTCCTGCAGAAAACATTGTGCCCACTGTGCATGACCAATTAGTCCTGATGGCTGAAACTGTGTGGAAGTCAGAAACCATTGCATTGTTATAGCCTGAAATGTAGTAAAGTACAAGAGCAATGCATTCAGAAGATTACTGCTTTCCTCATGTAGGACAGTCGTTAATCAATCCTAATTTGTCTTTAGATAATTGCATGAACATA
The DNA here is from genome assembly GCA_023566225.1 of Romanogobio albipinnatus. NCBI lineage: Eukaryota > Metazoa > Chordata > Actinopteri > Cypriniformes > Gobionidae > Romanogobio > Romanogobio albipinnatus. Next base: position 2,433,226 of record CM042244.1, read on the forward strand.
TTTTGTTTTTAAATATTGCACATACTGGCTGCTGCTAATAATTTGAATTATTCATTATTCATCAAATTAATATCCAATAAAAAGTCTGATGCCACGAACTGCATGAATTCTATGTCTCCTGTTTTGATGAGACAGCATGTGCTCCAGATTTAAGCAGTTCATTTTGTCTAATAAGGGCTCCAGATGTGAAGATAAGATTATCTTCTTTCCTCTATTATTGATGTAGTTCTGTGCCCAAGGACTCCTGGCAGGCCTAATGGTGAATAGAGGAGATTTCTTTCACAAAAATAGAATTAATGATTTCTTCCTAAAAATATCTGGAAAGAATCGGAACTATTTTAACACGCATACACTGTTCAGAAATCTTCAAATATCAATAACCTTGACTTCTGTGAAAAACACTACAGCAAGGCTTCAGACAAGAGCAATGAATGGTGATGAATTTCAAAACCAAGCACACGAGTAGAACGAAAGGTTCATTTTCTCAATGAATCACACAATGCGGCCTTTAGCACTGTGTTCCGGAAATCCCATCTATAAAGTTTTCAATAAGTGGTTAGTGGACCCAGTGGACATTTACGGTTACTTGTATAAGTGAAATGTAATGTAAGCCAAATGCAAACCAACCTGAAATTCAGTTAAGTCATTTAGAGGAAGCGTTTCGACTAAAGTGATATACTCTACTACAGGCTAATTACTACTTCTTTATTTTTCAAATCAGACTCAGAATTAAAATGGATACAAAAGCCACCAAAAATAAAACACCTGCTGAAGGATTAGATCACTTCAAAATGAACATTTCCTGATAATTTACTCACCCCAATCTCATCCAAGATGTTCATGTCTTTCTTTCTTCAGTCGTGTTTTGAGGAAAGCATTCCAGGATTGTTCTGCACATAATGGACTTCAATGGGAACCAATGGTTAAAGGTCCAAATCAAAGCAGTTTCAGAGGAAGGGCTTCAGAGGCTCTGACCGATCCCAGACGAGGAATAGGGTCTGATCTAGAAAAACCATTGGTCATTATCAAGAAAAAAAGGTTAGTAATAACATAAGACTCCAATGGTAACAAATGGGTTGAAGGTCCAAATCAGACCAAATGCAGAAAAACTCCATCTCATGTTCTCCTCCAACTTAAAAACCGTCCAACATCGTTGTTTTACCTTTATTTGTGTAAAGGGCGTTTGATTTAGTCTTTTCATGTTTGTTTTAACACTGGTTCGGTACTTCCACCTGCATCATGTGACCTTTCCGACCGGATGCCGTATCCATGAAGAACAACAACACAGAAGTCGAGCATCTGAGGTTAAAGTATATAAATGTGTGTGTGTGTTGTAAATGTGGCGATGGTTTGTCTAGATCAGACTCTATTCCTCGTCTGGGATCGGTCAGAGCCTCTGAAGCCCTTCCTCTGAAACTGCAGTGATTTGGACCTTCAGCCGTTGGTTCCCATTGAAGTCCATTATGAGCAGAACAATCCTGGAATGTTTTCCTCAAAAAAAACGACTGAAGAGAGAAAGACATGAACATCTGGGATGGGACGGGGGTGAGGAAATCATCAGGAAATTTTCATTTTGAAGTGAACTAATGCTAAGCTGGAAGAATTTGTGACATTTATGAAATTATTAATTTTTTTAAGAGGCTCAATTGCTCACTCAAAAGTGCATACATGTATAATAAAATCACTGTAATCACATTCTAAACTTAGAATAATAACAATTACCAAAAGTTGTCAGCATTTAAAATTTAGGATAATAACAATAATTTTACAAAAAAAGACAAAAGTTGTCAAAGGGTCTTAAAAATAAACACAAACAAATTTAGACATTTTGGAGTGTGGCCTAAGTGTCCAAATATTTTTTTTCTTTTGTATGTATTTCTTTTGATGAAATACTGTTCATTTTCGGCACATTTATCATCCTCTGTATTTACTGTCCAACATGTTCCACAGCCTTCTCTCTACACTAATGATAGCTTGCCAGGGGAGAAAAAAAACATATCACTGCCACCCTATTGAGCATGTGAAAAATACATCTTTAAACTTTGAATGGCAACAATACAGAGGCTGATTCATATTATTCATATTACATTTGTGGCCTCAATCAAAAAGGCTTTATGAAATTCCAAATGCGTCCAAGAAAAAAAACGTTGAATTTCCACAAAATAATACGAATTATTTGAAATACATATTGAATATTTTAAAATAGGGATATAAAAGGACATGATGAGAACAGCTCCTTTCTCCAAGTCAAGTTGCTGTTCTCATAAAGCTCTCACAACCTTGCCAAACCCTTGCCACCTTTTCACACAGTTTGCGTACATCAGACTCTCTGGAGCATTCAGAGAAGAATGAATCTTGGATGAAGGACATGCAGAGAATGCAAATGTTCTGTCTGTGTTTCCCCTAAACTACAATTTCTCAGCTTCAGTTATGTAGACAGGTCGTCTGTCTTCCCCCTCAGGGGCTGCGTGATGACATCTGTCGCCACATATGGCGGCCAGAAAGAGTGTTTGTTTTTAAATCTAATGATAAGCACAACAGTGGGATCTATTATGTGGAGAAATGATAATGGTATTGCTGATCATATTTTCAGAAAACGTTTTATCCTATTAGAGTGCTTGTTGTGTGTTATGGTGGGAAAAATGCAAGCATGATGAAAAAAGGTTTCAAGTACCAAAGATGGCAGCTCGGATAAAATTGTTGAAGGAAAATAATCTATGTTTATGGAAAGGAGGAAACGCTTTTATGTGATAGAGGCTATTTTCTCTAACGCAGAACAGTCATCTAAAACGATTGCTTTGCACTGATGATAAACACTGACTTTTGCGAGGTGTAAGTCTTTTGCACTAGCACTAGGGTCTGAGTGCTCTAATGGCCTCATCTACACAGATCTATAGCTGTATATTTAACCTCCTGACATACTGTGGTCTCCTGCCAAGGTGTATTTCAAAGATATTAGGGTGTGCTTTCATAGTATTTATGACACCTACTACATGCATTTGGTTCAGTAATGGCTAATCGGGGCTTATTTGATCAGAAAAAGGGAAATTTGATCACCAAAAAACTTGTAGATCTAATTGTTATTGGACATGATGGTGCTCAGACCCCTAAAATGGATGGAATATTCTCTAAACCTCTTGTTTCCCAAAAACATCAACAAGCCCCTGGTCAAATTACTAACCTCGAACTTAAGAGCCTATTTTAACTCTTTCCCCGCCATTGACGGTAATGTCCATCATTTGTGAGACAGAATTTTCTGGTTTTCACTGTTATACGGTAGGGGGCGCTTTTACACATCTTCTGAAAGATTAGAGAATCTCCTGATCAAAACACTTGCGAAGAAGATGTAAATGTATACACTATATTGCCAAAAGTATTGGGACGCCCCTCCAAATCACTGAATTCAGGTGTTCAATCCCTTCATGGCCACAGGTGTGTAACTCAAGCTCTAGGCCTGCAGACGCTTCTACACACATCAGTGAGAGAATGGGCCGCTCTCAGGAGCTCAGAGAACTCAAGCGTGGGGCCGAGATCTTTGGACACCTGTGCAATAAGTCCATTCGGGACATTTCCTCACTACTAAATATTCCACGCTCAACTGTTAGTGGGATTATAACAAAGTGGAAGCGATTGGGAACAACAGCAAATCACAGAGCGGGGTCAGCGCATGCTGAGGGTCACAGAAGTCGCCAACTTTCTGCAGAGTCAAGAGCTCCAGACCTCCAAACTTCTGCGGCCTTCAGATGAGCTCAAGAACAGTGTGTAGAGCTTCAGGGAATGGGTTTCCATGGCCGAGCAGCTCATCCAAGCCTTACATCACCAAGCGTGGGATGCAGTGGGGTAAAGTGTGCCACCTCTGGGCTCTAGAGCAGTGAGACGTGTTCTCTGAGTGACCAATCACGCTTCTCTGTCTGGCAATCCCATGGACGAGTCTGGGTTTGGCGTTTACCAGAAGAACGGGACTTGCCTGACTGCATTGTGCCAAGTGTAAAGTTTGGTGGAGGGGGTATTATGGGGTGGGGTTGTTTTTCAGGGGTTGGCCCCTTAGTTCCAGTGAAAGGAACTCTTAACGCTTTCCCAAGACATTTTGGACAATTTCATGCTCCCAACTTTGTGGGAACAGTTTGGGGACGGCCCCTTCTTGTCCCAGCATGACTGCGCTCCAGTGCACAAAGCTTCGCTCCATAAAGACATGGATGAGCGAGTTTGGTGTGGAGGAACTTCAGTCCTGACCTCAACCCGATAGAACACCTTTGGGATGAATTAGAGCGGAGACTGAGAGCCAGGCCTTCTCATCCAACATCACAAATGCGCTTCTAGAAGATTTCCCATAAACACACTCCTAAACCTTGAGGAAAGCCTTCCCAGAAGAGCTGAAGCTGTTAGAGCTGCAAAGGGTGGGCCGACTCCATATTAAACCCTACGGATTAAGAATGGGATGTCATTAAATTCATGTGCATTTAAAGGCAGGCGTCCCAAAACTTTTGGCAATATATATATATATATATATATATATATTTGTGAAGCAACCTTTCTGATGGCTGTCAATGAAGAAAGACGGTTTTGGTTGCAGATGGTGTAGTTACAAATTAGTTACTAGCTACACAAACCATGTCTACTTTGACCCGCTCTCAAACACTGTAGTTGTAGCTGAGGCATGGAAGAGATCCATTCATGTTGTTGACATGTTGAGAAGATGCTGTTTTCTGCACTGCCAAAGCAATCCACTTTGCATGCACTTACAAAGGATGAGGACTCAGTCTTGAATTGATACAGTAAAACCTAAGCCATCATCACTGTTCATATAACTGTGTATAAAAGCGCAGACGAATCCTCCACCCTGACTTGCATTTATTACTGCTTACAGTGGCAGGCCATAACTTCCATGATGCAGCTTAATAAAACACTTCCCCCAATACTTGTGTTGCTTTAGAGCATAGTTTGAGCCCTCCATCTGGGACTCGGCCACATGGCAAAGCCACCATCAGCCAATAATAAACACCTTGAGGTGATGTACATTTGCAGTGCTGCCTGCAGGGTCCGTCCATCAACCAGATATGGAAGACAGAAAACAAAGTCAAGCGACTGCATTTGTACAGCATAAGCAACCTTTTCTTAGGGAAGCCTCCTGCAAAACTGGAAGGCTTTTTATTTTCATTACACCCTTCCAAAAAAGTTTGAAATTGTTGTTCAGTATTTGAGTTAAAAAGTGGCCTGGTTGGGTTTCAGCCAGGGCAAACCATATACACTCTATAGCCCTATTCGGACGGTAATTGTTTCTCGTGGGGTCATAAGGTATTTTCATCATTGACAGGGGCTAGTGTGTGATTTTATTACTGTCTGAATCCAGAATGTCAGTGTTTATCTCCCACCACCTGTTTAAAAATCCCAGGCCGAATTATCGACTGTTTTTAGACAAACACCAAGGTCGTGTGGTGATTTAATTGCCGACTGAATCCACATCTCTGAGTTTTCATGAATATATGTCTGTGGCGAGGGGGACGAGCGAGCGAGATCGGTGTGCGTTATTGAGGCACCTGCGAGGCACACCGGTCTCGAGTCCTCTCATGAGGGAGCACGGAGGCATATAAGGATGAGAGAGGACCAGGCCTGGGATTTTGCGTTGTGTTTTACGTTGTGTTATGTGTGTGCGCGGCAATCGTCCGCGAGGGGCTGCCGCTTTTACTTTCATTTTGTGTTCATTTGTTTTATTAAACTTGTTGAATGTTCGCCGGTTCCCGCCTCCTTCTTCCCATACGAACAAACTATGTTACAATGTCACTTCAAAATACACTGTTTATATCCTTTTTGACCCCTTCAGAGCACCGTACGGTTACACTTTGCTGTAATTTGGATGCATTTTATAGATCTAGACTTTGATTACTGAAATGCTGGCAAAGTTGGGTACCGAACTCAGTACTTTTAAGGGCACAGACTGAATTACATCGGTACTACCAATTACCGGTTCACATTAAATCAATCTGTGCCAAATTTCGGTACCTGAGAACGCATATGGTGATATGGACGAGTCTCTGTGAATATTAAACCAAAAAAAGACTATTTAAATATGAATCCTGCATGTCCTGTGTGTTTTTGTTTGAATGAATTGCACAGATGTATGGTTTAATTTACCTCACACACACAATGACTTCCAGTTTCTGCAGTTATTGAGGTAAACATCTAGCCTAGAAATCTAGACGCAACCTAGTGACAGCAAATCTAGTTTGCAGTCAGGGTAGTCTAGCAACTCTCCGTTGGCTTGCGAGCTGGAAAAAAACAAACTCTGGTCAGGCCAATCACATCGTGTATAGAGTCGGTGGGAGAACTTAACATAATGACGGCGGAGTTGACGCGGTTCTGAGTGCTACTCGTAAACAAAGAAGCTGGCGAAAAGCGGCCTTTTGAATCGGCTTTCGACACTGGAAGACTTTGAGTTAAGCTTTTCTTTGAGAAAAGAACAAAGAACGGCACTGAAGTCATTCTTAAGAAAGGAAGATGTGTTCGGAGTTTTGCCGACCAGATACGGCGAAAGTTTAATCTATCATCTAGCTCCGCTTCATTGCTCTGGTTGGTTGTAGCGCTATCCTATTGCGTGCAGAGGGAATCTGAAAGACAACCGTTTATCCCGCCCCTCAGATTGAGCCCTGCCAATGGTGAGCTCTGGCTTGTCAGTAGGGGTGGGAATCTTAAGGCACTTAATGATCCGATCCGATTCCGATTCTGGGAGTAACGATCCGATTCCCAAAACGATTCTTAACATACTTTTTTGGTATTTAATTATCCTGCTCTGCAAATACATGAACTTTACATTTTAACCAAAATTGGAGTTACTATACTTTTTGTTTATAGTTATAATATCTGTTTGACAGTATTTCCATATTAAAAATGATTATGAAGATTTCTTTCAATATTGTTATTTTATTAACAAAGTTATATTCAGGATTAACAAGCTCAAATGAAACATGTTAAGCCATACAATTGAAAAGAACACTCATTAAGAATAAACAGTTCTCAATTTACAACTAAGTGTGACTATTTTTCAGTTTCTTTAGAACATTTTAATAGTTTGATTGACAGGCGATCTGACCAATCACATCTGCCGGTTTGTCCGACAAAGCAGTCAGTAGAGTTATTAGATTAACGTCGGTGGACTTGAACTTGGAAAAAAACGGTGTGTACTGACGTCTTTCCACGGTTGAAACATTTCTTTTAATGTTCAGTCATGTTTATTTGATGCTTATCAATGAACTACAAGGAAGTGGTTCTCATGTGTAGGATCACGACACATTAAAGAGCCACACAAAACGCTATTTCTTTAAAAAAGACAACATTTTAAAGTTGAGACTTTCATATCAAAAGTAACTTGCTCTGTCCTGTCTGTCGGTGTGTTGTCAGTGTCCTCTTAGCTCCGCGATGTATTTTCTCTACGTGAGAACGTGTGTGTGGCGTGAGAGGCCCATGGCTTGTCGGACATAGCAACAGTAACTAAAGGGGTGGGGCTTTGCGAACGGTCAGCATATGAACGTTCGTCTATCAACAGGTTTTTCTGTTTGGCCAGTGACCGCGCACTCACAGTGGTGAAGTGGCAGTTTGAATTGAACACAGAATCAATTCTGAATTGTTAGATAACGAATCGCGATGCATCGATGCATTGACCTTTTCTCCCACCCCTACTTGTCAGGCTAGTAAACATCCCTAGAGTACAGAAAAAAGGTACCGTTGGGTACCGGTACTGAATTTCAGGTACGGGTGCCAGTTAAGATGTGAATGGTACCCAACCATATCTACACTCACCTAAAGGATTATTAGGAACACCTGTTCAATTTCTCATTAATGCAATTATCTAATCAACCAATCACATGGCAGTTGCTTCAATGCATTTAGGGGTGTGGTCCTGGTCAAGACAATCTCCTGAACTCCAAAATGAATGTCGGAATGGGAAAGAAAGGGGATTTAAGCAATTTTGAGCGTGGCATGGTTGTTGGTGCCAGACGGGCCGGTCTGAGTATTTCACAATCTGCTCAGTTACTGGGATTTTCACGCACAACCATTTCTAGGGTTTACAAAGAATGGTGTGAAAAGGGAAACACATCCAGTATGGGGCAGTCCTGTGGGCCAAAATGCCTTGTTGATGCTAGAGGTCAGAGGAGAATGGGCCGACTGATTCAAGCTGATAGAAGAGCAACTTTGACTGAAATAACCACTCGTTACAACCGAGGTATGCAGCAAAGCATTTGTGAAGCCACAACACGCACAACCTTGAGGCGGATGGGCTACAACAGCAGAAGACCCCACCGGGTACCACTCATCTCCACCACAAATAGGAAAAAGAGGCTACAATTTGCACCAGCTCACCAAAATTGGACAGTTGAAGACTGGAAAAATGTTGCCTGGTCTGATGAGTCTGGATTTCTGTTACATTTTACATTTACATTTAGTCATTTAGCAGACGCTTTTATCCAAAGCGACTTACAAATGAGAGCAATAGAAGCAGCTAGAACAGTCAAGGGCAACAGTATGTAACAGTATGTAAGTGCTGTAACAAGTCTCAGGTAATCTAGCACAGAACACACAGGACAGAATGTTTTTTTTTTTTTTTTTTTTTTGAGACAGACAGACAGACAGAAAATTAATAAAATGTTAAGTGCTATTCTTGATTGGTCAGGTGCTGCTGGAAGAATGTTGAGACATTCAGATGGTAGAGTCAGAATTTGGCGTAAACAGAATGAGAACATGGATCCATCATGCCTTGTTACCACTGTGCAGGCTGGTGGTGGTGGTGTAATGGTGTGGGGGATGTTTTCTTGGCACACTTTAGGCCCCTTAGTGCCAATTGGGCGTGGTTTAAATGCCACGGCCTACCTGAGCATTGTTTCTGACCATGTCCATCCCTTTATGACCACCATGTACCCATCCTCTGATGGCTACTTCCAGCAGGATAATGCCCCATGTCACAAAGCTCCAATCATTTCAAATTGGTTTCTTGAACATGACAATGAGTTCACTGGACTAAAAAGTCCCCAGATCTCAACCCAATAGAGCATCTTTGGGATGTGGTGGAACGGGAGCTTCGTGCCCTGGATGTGCATCCCACAAATCTCCATCAACTGCAAGATGCTATCCTATCAATATGGGCCAACATTTCTAAAGAATGCTTTCAGCTCCTTGTTGAATCAATGCCACGTAGAATTAAGGCAGTTCTGAAGGCGAAAGGGGGTCAAACACAGTATTAGTATGCTGTTCCTAATAATCCTTTAGGTGAGTGTATGTCATATACTTACTGTATCATTCAGCTGGGACAAAAAAAACAGGTAAGTCAGATTTGCCCCACATTGAGCTCATAGCAAAAAGATTCAGTCTTATGGCCATTATTTCTGTTCACATCTGTGGTTAATGACCGCTCAATAAATAAATCCTTAAAATAATGCGTACAGGCTTAGTATTCCTCAATAGAAACAGATCAATGCCGTCAAAAAAGGCTTTGTATCATAAAGTCAAGATGTAAATGCATGGTGCCTTCAGGCAATACACAGCCTGCCTGTATGTGCTGTAAATCTGCATGATTAGGTCGTGCCAAAAAAGCTCTTAAACCTTCAAATTCCCTTAAGCTTTGGAAAATGTGTAATGCTTTATAAAAAACCCAAATTGCTTTCAAAGCGTTACCCGATCGCATTATGGCACCGAACAAGAGGGGAGATATTTTGGTTTTCTTTAGTTCTCTCATCAGTGTCTGAAGTTGAAAGCTAGCTGGCCGTAGCATCCAACAGTGTCCAAGCTGTCAGGAGTGAGCTGTTTTAATCCTAAGGTTTAGGGGTGAAAACGTAAGGCTAGGTGTCAAGGCCACAGTCGATACGGTTCAAGCTTTCATCTGGCAATTAGCCGACTGCTGGATTGACAGAGCATCTCGGCCTCACCTGGCTGTTCTTTCCCCTGAAGTTAGCATGTCAGTCTCTCCTTCCCTGCTAATAACAGATGTTCACAGATGGCTAGTGTGTGTGCTCTTCAATGTCAGACCCATTCGGTTAACCTCTGGGTTAAAGACAGATTTATCAATGTTATTAAGACCTTCTGGTGTTGTTTACTTCGAGAAGGCAGAGACAGGCTTGTCAACGGCTCCTTACTTACTTTTCAACTATTTGTACATTTCAATTCATTTCTCAGATATCAGAAAAACATCCCGTCTTTTATGTATAAATTTGAACACTTTGAACCGAGGATCAACAGACTTAGGCTAGTTCGGCCAAAAATGAAGAAAATACTGGCATTCTGAAAGAAGAAGAAACATTCAATTACTGTCAAACAATTTTTAAGGCAAGATTTTAAGCATGAAAGTAAATGGGACTAAGGAATGTCAAGCCTAAATTTTAGACTTTAAATCTTCTGAAGCCACACAATACCTTTGTATGAGGAGCCGACTGAAATAGAGGTTATTCACTAAAAATAATGGCTTGGAAATCTATTGTATGTAAAGGAGCAGTTTGGACATTTCGCTATAAATATCTCCTTTTGTGTTTAGTGGAACAAAGAAAGTCAAACGGGGTTTTGAAAGACGTCAGTGTGAGTAAATGATACCAGACTTTTTCATTTGCGTGTGAACTATACCTTGAAAATAATAATGTGACAAAAAGAGGTGTAGGAAGCAACGGTGTTCATAATTAACCTTGATTTTGGGCTTCTGAGCTGACAAATTACATAACCAAACTATTGTAACGGTGTCAAAAATCTGCCAGTTGTCAAGGGGGTTTAGCAAGTAGTATTTTCTATTTTTCTTTCGGTGACAACCACTGAGCAAGTTTCCCATGAACCAGCGCAAGGCAATGAAAGTAAGTCTTCTTTGTCTTATTGAAGTTCTCCGAATCCTGTACCTCCCAAGGCGGCGCGCTCTTTCAAACAAAGACGTTGCGTCATTGTCAAACCAGGCATTCGAAACTTTGTCAATGATAAAATCTTGACAGATCTGCAATAATCAAGCATCATAACTGCACCACTCCGCTCTGACATATTATCCTCCGTGTTGCAACCAGCTGTGAAAAATAGGATTATCCTGATCTAATTATAGACATTATTGCGAGGGCCTTGGGTGCCCGGCGAAACGACACAGGGGTTATACCACGGAGAGCAGAGAGTCAACAGCTCAGCCATGCAGATGGAAAGAAAGAAAGAAAGGCTTTTATTAAATATTCTGCGCACAAACAACGGACCGAATTGAGCTGGGAGTGAGCCTAGGCTTTCAAACAAAAGTATATCTCATGAACTAAATGAAAAACAATGACCTGACCTTCCAGAGCACTCGCTCACCTCCAACGGTCCAACCCTCTTTCTGACAGACAGACAGTGGCAGCAATTCTCCAAGGACGTGTTACCATCTCATTCTGACCTAGGGCAATACTCTCGTCAACCATTTTGGGATTTCTATCTGCTCGCTGCAGACGAGTGAAGGCTGGAACAGAGCGAATGTTGGAAACATTTTGTCGTAACAGTAATGCAATTTGTCTCACTTCTGGATTGGCCACACCCATTACAGATGTGTGTAAACAATCATATTACCGGATGTTATGCTCCATTAAATAAACACGTCTTTGAGTCTGTCCTACGTAATGTGGTTACGCTCACATATCTAGTTATCACATTTATTCCACACAATCATTTTAATGTGCTGCTCTAGGCATTGGAGGTGAAGACAGGCCGTGTGCTGAGCTGTCTGATTTCTCCTCTGAGTACCTGACAGCACATTTATTATCCAATACAGCTCTACCCTGGTAAAAGATTTCACCTTGCAATTCGATATTTACATACTGCATATATGCACAAATATAAAAAAATGATGGGGTTGCAAACATATGCATACTAGGGGTGTAACGGTTCCTCACGGATCACGGTTTTAGGGAAATTAGTTATTAGCTATATTCAACTGTCAAATACAAATAAAGAAAATAAGAACATAGAATCAAACAGCATTTATTTATAGATCAAATAAAAAAATTTTGCTTTCTGAGTAAAATGTATCTGGTTTTTAGAATGTTTAGATATTTTTTCTGGAGACCAAAATAGTTATGAGTGTTTTTGTTTCCTTTTCATTTCCTCTCCCATTTTCCCATGACTCAACAGGTAGAACATAGTGCTTTCCAAGGTCAAAAGTTAAATCCTTAGGGAGCACACAGACCACACAAAATGTCTAACTTCCACTTAAGGCCACATCCACACGAAGCCAGAGCTTTCCCTATCTAATCTTTTTTTGTCCTTGTTCAAAAAAACGGACACGCCGTACACGGTGTTGTCTCAAGAAATATCTGCGTACACACGAAACCACTGCAACCGACTCAAAACGATGTACTATACATGCCAGACCAGTATGTGGCACTGTAATTCTGCCACAGAGATACACTAAAAATGGAGAAGAAGCCTTGGAGCATCCGGTGTCTGACTAGGGTCGAGATGTTGGGTGATGAAATCATCATTTCACAAAATATACGGATTGGCTGTACACACAAAAACGTAAGGGAGTCCTTTTCAGATTTATCCACTCTGGGACCCGGTTTCAAAAAATAACAGTTTCAGGCTCCCAAAACGCCAGATCCGTCTGGACGAAAATCCCTAATAGCCTACAATACAACATTTTTAAGTGTACAGCTAGGGGCGGCGCTAAGGGTGGGCTAAAGGGGCTGGAGCCCCGAATGTTTTTTCAAAAGCCCCGGATCTTTCAGGTTTGAGGTTTCTTAACAGTGCTGTCAAAATATAACTTTTTGATACATATCTCTGCTAAAATATGTTATTTTAGTAATAGGTTTTCCGCAGCATCCATATACTCACTCAGCCACGCCTCCTGTCACTCACTCAGCCACGCCTCCTGTCACTCACTCAGCCACGCCTCCTGTCCCTCACTCAGCCACGCCTCCTGTCACTCACTCAGCCACGCCTCCTGTCACTCACTCAACCACGCCTCCTGTCACTCACTCAGCCACGCCTCCTGTCACTCACTCAACCACACCTCCTGTCACTCACTCAGCCACACCTCCTGTCCCTCACTCAGCCACGCCTCCTGTCACTCACTCAACCACACCTCCTGTCCCTCACTCAGCCACGCCTCCTGTCCCTCACTCAACCACGCCTCCTGTCCCTCACTCAACCACGCCTCCTGTCCCTCACTCAACCACGCCTCCTGTCACTCACTCAACCACGCCTCCTGTCACTCACTCAACCACGTCTCCTGTCACTCACTCAACCACGCCTCCTGTCACTCACTCAGCCACGCCTCCTGTCCATCACTCAACCACGCCTCCTGTCCCTCACTCAACCACGCCTCCTGTCACTCACTCAGCCACGCCTCCTGTCACTCACTCAGCCACGCCTCCTGTCCCTCACTCAACCACGCCTCCTGTCACTCACTCAACCACGCCTCCTGTCACTCACTCAGCCACGCCTCCTGTCACTCACTCAGCCACGTCTCCTGTCACTCACTCAGCCACGCCTCCTGTCACTCACTCAGCCACGCCTCCTGTCCATCACTCAACCACGCCTCCTGTCACTCACTCAGCCACGCCTCCTGTCACTCACTCAGCCACGCCTCCTGTCCCTCACTCAACCACGCCTCCTGTCACTCACTCAGCCACGCCTCCTGTCCCTCACTCAGCCACGCCTCCTGTCCCTCACTCAGCCACGCCTCCTGTCACTCACTCAGCCACGCCTCCTGTCCCTCACTCAACCACGCCTCCTGTCACTCACTCAACCACGCCTCCTGTCACTCACTCAGCCACGCCTCCTGTCCCTCACTCAGCCACGCCTCCTGTCCCTCACTCAGCCATGCCTCCTGTCCCTCACTCAGCCACGCCTCCTGTCACTCACTCAGCCACGCCACCTGTCACTCACTCAGCCACGCCTCCTGTCCCTCACTCTGCCACGCCTCCTGTCCCTCACTCAGCCACGCCTCCTGTCACTCACTCAACCACGCCTCCTGTCACTCACTCAGCCACGCCTCCTGTCACTCACTCAGCCACGCCTCCTGTCACTCACTCAGCCACGCCTCCTGTCACTCACTCAACCAAAAAATCAGAAATGCCAAAATGCATAAATGCAAGGAGTGTTGAGATACACTGTAGCCTTTAAAATCTTTGAAATATAAAATTCTTCTTGGGGCATAAATCAGATATCCGTAAATTAAATGTTTTTGTGTTGTTGTTGTTGTTTTGCTTTGTTTGTTTGTTTTCCGAAGTATTTCTTCTTTTGTCGTGTTTTTGTTTGTTTTTTTAATATGAGGCAAAGCCCAGCAGGCACAGCAGGAATCAACACAACTGTATATCATGTGGCTGAATGAGCTCACCATACCATCGTGTTGCTGAAATGCCCATTACCTGCACCATAAGCCCTTCTATTCTATCTCAGCTCCTGTCATGACCAGACAAGAGCGCCGCCCGTGCCATCTCATTAGCCCGGGCTCTCCACAAGTAGCAGAGCAGTGGCAAAAAACTCTGAAATCTTTATAGAATGTTTCTTTGGTCTGCTGTCCAAGTGGTTGAAGGGGAAAGAGATGGAAATGGAGGCAAAGTGTAAAAAGTGTAGCATGTGGAAATATAGGCTCATTTTCTTTTTTGAGAGCGCAGGATCACTGCGAGAAAACTATTAAATGAGCACATTTAAGGGTGTTCTCTTGGAAAGTGATAGAGGAGACACCTTGTTCCTGGTTTGGCATTAAACAGGGTCACTCCCACAGAGCCCAGAGCTAGTGTCACTCAAAAGTTCTTACTAAGCTCTTACTGGCACCTTTTTCAATTACAGATACAGCTCATCTCATCATGTACAGCCGGTGAAATGTTCCATCAAAAATATGATGTACAGCTGTACTTCCCCAGTGTCCTTACATGCCGTTCCATCTTGTGTGAAGTTTCTAATCATTAAATCACTGCTTTTGGCAGGTTTTTGGATGGATGGATGAAAGGGTGGATGGATGGATGGATGGATGGATGGTGTTATGGATGGATAGATGGAAGGATAGTGTTATGGATGGATGGATGGGCGGATAGTGTTATGGATGGATGGGCGGATAGTGTTATGGATGGATGGAGGGATAGTGTTATGGATGGATGGATAGTGTTATGGATGGATGGATGGATGGATGTTGTTATGGATTGGTGGATGGATAGTGCTTTGGATGGATGGACGGACAGATAGATAGTGGGATGGATGGATGGATGGATGGATGGATGGATGGATGGATGGATGGACGGATAGTGTTATGGATGGATGGATGGATAGTGTTATGGATGGATGGATGGATAGTGTTATGAATGGATGGATGGATGGATGGAGTTATGGATTGGTGGATGGATAGTGCTTTGGATGGATGGACGGACGGATAGATAGTGGGATGGGTGGATGGATGGATGGATGGATGGATGGATGGACGGATAGATAGTGGGATGGATGGATGGATGGATGGATGGATGGATGGATGGATGGATGGGCGGATAGTGTTATGGATGGATGGATGGATGGATAGTGTTATGGATGGATGGATGGATAGTGTTATGGATGGATGGGCGGATAGTGTTATGGATGGATGGATGGATAGTGTTATGGATGGATGGATAGTGTTATGGATGGATGGATGTTGTTATGGATTGGTGGATGGATAGTGCTTTGGATGGATGGACGGACGGATAGATAGTGGGATGGATGGATGGATGGATGGATAGATAGTGGGATGGATGGATGGATGGATGGATGGATGGATGGATGGATGGATGGATGGACGGATAGATAGTGGGATGGATGGATGGATGGATGGATAGTGGAATGGATGGATGGATAGTGTTGGAATGAAGACAAAACATGGATATAATCTGGATGATAGATGGATGGATAGTGTTATGGATGATAGATGGATGGATAGTGTTATGGATGGATGGATGGATGGGCGGATAGTGTTATGGATGGATGGATAGTGTTATGGATGGATGGATGGATGGATAGTGTTATGGATAGATGGATGGATGGATGGATGGATGGATGGATGGATGGATAGTGGAATGGATGGATGGATGGATGGATAGTGTTATGGATGATAGATGGATGGATAGTGTTATGGATGGATGGATGGATGGGCGGATAGTGTTATGGACGGATGGATAGTGTTATGGATGGATGGATGGATAGTGTTATGGATGGATGGATGGATGGATGGATGTTGTTATGGATGGATGGATGTTGTTATGGATAGATACATGGATGGATTGGTGGATGGACGGACGGATAGATAGTAGGATGGATGGATGGATGGATGGTGTTATGGATAGATACATGGATGGATTGGTGGATGGATGGATGGATGGATAGTGTTATGGATGGATGGATGGTGTTATGGATTGGTGGATGGATGGATGGATGGATAGTGTTATGGATGGATGGATGGTGTTATGGATTGGTGGATGGATGGATGGATGGATGGGTGGATGGATCACTATAAGTCTTCATAAACACTGCAAAACAATACAAAATCTTATCAGTCGGTATCAGAGTGCGAGTTTCTGTTAATACACATCACAGATTCAATGTAAAAAACACAATGTCAAGAAGAAAACCCTCTAATCGTTAGTCTCACTCTCTTATTTGAGGACAATAAGAGAGGCCGTTCATTAGTAAGCTTTTAGTCCAAGTTTATGCAAATGAGCCCATTCTTCTTGATTATCTCCTTGAAAGCTGGGAAGTTTGCATAGTTTTTGACTTGAATAGCATTCACGGATTCTTCAAAGTTGTGTGAATAAGGGAAGGATGTCAAGGTCGACAAGTAAAGATTGCGGCAAATTGAGAAGATGATGAACTGTGGCTCGAAAAGGCAAGGGGAGAAACACACTCAGCTCAAGTACCCAGTGAGAGGAGGTGGGAAGTGTCCATTAGAGATCCACGTGTGGGTCACTCTCCTCTTCTCCCACACTCGGTACATTTTACACTACAAATCCACCCCTGACATCAGAGATCAGTACAAGCGGAACAGATAGTTGGCTATGCTGTTAGATGCTTTATTGGGTTCTTCATTGTTGTAAAGTCCCACGAGTAAAGCATGGACAATGAGGCTGGTGCAGTTCAGACTATGAATGAATCCAGAAAAACAGATAAAAAGAGGGGCTGTTTGATTTGTTGTTAAAATGACGTTTTTTGAGGAAAACATTCCAAGATTTTTCTGCACATAATGGACTTCAATGGGAACCAACGGTTTCCAGTTTCAGAGGAAGGGCTTCAGAGGCTCTGACCGATCCCAGACGAGGAATAGAGTCTGATCTAGACAAACCATCGGCACATTTACAACACACACACACATTTATATACTTTAACCTCAGATGCTCGACTTCAGTGCTGTTGTTCTTCACGGTGTATGATGTCATCACGTCAGAAAGGTCACATGACGCAGGTTGAAGTGCTGACCCAGTGTTAAAACGAACGTGCAAAGACTAAATCAAACGCCCTTTACACAAATAAAGTTAAAACCAGGGCTTAAAAACGGAAAAAAATATCAATCGGTTCACTCCGAGCAGAATCGATATTATAGCGTTTCGGTTTTTGCGTTCCTCAATAAACATTACTGTTCCGAAAACGGTTTGATATGAAAAAATACCGGTTAATAACGTTATTTAATTAAGCCTATACTTTAAACAAATATGTATACATTTTAAACAAATATGTATAAATAGACTTATTTTCACTCAATAATAATATAACACATGGTAATTAAACTTGAATATTTATTTAATAACATTTTTAAAACCAGAAATACATGCATTAATTACAAGGCATAAACAGCGGACCTGTTTTAATGGAGCGTTAGACAATCGAAAGTGGCCTCTAATGCCGAATTATTTTCAGAAGAGTGATAACATTCTTTGTACATAACTTTTTTTCAACACGACTTGTTTTAAAAAATGCATGAATAAAGAATAAATAAACTGGATAACCATTGCTCTTTTAATGCACCGTCAACTGCTAATTTCAAAGCAAACACTGCGCAACACGTTCTTGCATCACATAATCAAATTCAGTCAGCTAATAAAGCTTGCATTTAATGCAATATAACATACCATTTAATACGAAGCATCAACCGTCTATATAGAAAACATTGACCTGTCCTGTATTGGCAATCTGAAAGACTATAGGAAAAATGTTTGATAGATGCTATAGCCTACTTGGATAGGCTTAAACGGAATCCATAAACTATCCTAAATCAGTCTATTTGAGCTTAAAGTCCGTACTGCTTATTTAAACGTTCGAAAAGAATGTCCTCCAATACCTGCACATTCATTGTAGACCTCAGCGGGGAAAGAAATGTACTTGAGGCATGAAAATGCGCGCTCACACTGACTTGCGTTACCGGTAGATTCATAGATGATGGCGCGCGGGCATTTCACTCACGCTTGATCCGTCAACGTCACATGCTGTACTACTCATTTCATGATTGGTCACTGCCAAATTAAAATATTAAAGAGAACGATAAAATAACGTTATTAACCGGTTAATGGTCATTTCAAATTAACGTTTCTGTTCAGAACGATTCAAATTGATTTTGATTTCGTTTCCGTTTTTGTTCCTCTTAAAATTTCGTTCGTTTCCGGTTTTCGTTTTCGTTCCTTGAACCGGTTCAGAGCCCTGGTTAAAACAACAATGTCGGATGATTTTAAAGTTGGAGGAGAACATGAGATGGAGTTTTTCAGCACTGGGTCGGCACTTCCACCTACGTCATGTGACCTTTCTGACGTGATGACATCATACACCGTGAAGAACAACAGCACTGAAGTCGAGCATCTGAGGTTAAAGTATATAAATGTGTGTGTGTGTTGTAAATGTGTCTGATGGTTTGTCTAGATCAGACTCTATTCCTCGTCTGGGATCGGTCAGAGCCTCTGAAGCCCTTCCTCTGAAACTGGAAACCGTTGGTTCCCATTGAAGTCCATTATGTGCAGAACAATCCTGGAATGTTTTCCTCAAAAAACTTAATTTCTTTTCCACTGAAGAAAAAAAAAGACATGAACATCTTGTGATGGGGGTGTCAAGGAAATTATCATTTTGAAGTGAACTAATTCTTTAACAACCCCAAACATACTCATTTAGCTCAAGTAAGTTAATTTAATGTAGTCTTCTCTAAAAAGAGGCCAACTAGACTTAACACAGATCTGTGATTAAAATATCACTGTTTTTCACTATAGTACACCCAAAAATGTAAGCTCTGTTATATCCATTTTTGCCTGTAATTATTTAATTTAGAAAAACTATATAAAATGGCACATGGTATAAGGGAAATTAAGACTTGACTCTGAGTCAGTCACTGAACATCACTCAGTTCCCCCAACACATCAGTGCAGATAAATCTGAGCTTTTGTCAAATATGCACATTTGTATGAAGAGAAATGGATTGAATTCAATAGTGTCCAAGTTCACCAGATGAAAAAGAATCACTCTAAAGGAGACTGGACGGACGGAAGGACGGACATAGATAGATAGATAGATAGATAGATAGATAGATAGATAGATAGATAGATAGATAGATAGATAGATAGATAGATAGATAGATAGATAGATAGATAGATAGATAGATAGATAGATAGATAGATAGATAGATAGATAGATAGATAGATAGATAGATAGATAGATAGATAGATAGATAGATAGATAGATAGATAGATAGATAGATAGATAGATAGATAGATAGATAGATAGATAGATAGATAGATAGATAGATAGATAGATAGATAGATAGATAGATAGATAGATAGATAGATAGATAGATAGATAGATAGATAGATAGATAGATAGATAGATAGATAGATAGATAGATAGATAGATAGATAGATAGATAGATAGATAGATAGATAGATAGATAGATAGATAGATAGATAGATAGATAGATAGATAGATAGATAGATAGATAGATAGATAGATAGATAGATAGATAGATAGATAGATAGATAGATAGATAGATAGATAGATAGATAGATAGATAGATAGATAGATAGATAGATAGATAGATAGATAGATAGATAGATAGATAGATAGATAGATAGATAGATAGATAGATAGATAGATAGATAGATAGATAGATAGATAGATAGATAGATAGATAGATAGATAGATAGATAGATAGATAGATAGATAGATTAGATAGATAGATAGATAGATAGATAGATAGATAGATAGATAGATAGATAGATAGATAGATAGATAGATAGATAGATAGATAGATAGATAGATAGATAGATAGATAGATAGATAGATAGATAGATAGATAGATAGATAGATAGATAGATAGATAGATAGATAGATAGATAGATAGATAGATAGATAGATAGATAGATAGATAGATAGATAGATAGATAGATAGATAGATAGATAGATAGATAGATAGATAGATAGATAGATAGATAGATAGATAGATAGATGGTCCCAAACAGAGATTGAAGAAAATGTATTGCATTTGATTTAACAACCTTTCCAGAATTCATGGAGACAAATAAAAACAGAGGATTTTACACAGATCGAACAATCTCCTGATCTCCTGATCCAGCCGGACGGGGAATTCATTCGCTGGTCGTTTCAGGCACTTTTTCTTAGAACGGATACGGTTGACTAACAGAAGTTATGTTGGATCTGCTGGAGATTTTAGAAACACAAGGGCTCTGACATTGAACTTTTTAACAAAGACGGTCCATCAAGATTCACAGAGACACCTCATTTTATTTTAAGTGCACAAAGGAGACTGGCAATGAAAATCCCCTTGAAAAACTAGTAGAACTTTTTCATATAATAATAAAATCAAATGTGTCAGAACTGTAGTGAAGTGCATGCATTCTCACTGCGTCATGCGCTGCGGCCTGCCTCTGTATAATGTCTTATAATGTAAAAGCCAAACCACAAAACAACATGTTAGAAAGTAGAATGTTTCTAGAATTATAACTACCAATGTGGGCTATTTAATTGACTATGTGCTCGATTTGATATGCAAACAAGCATGCATGCAACTGTTTGCATTGCTTGAGGGTTTCAAACCATTAGTTACCCTCCAGCTACGCTGCACATAACTGCTGAGAGAGTGCATCTATTTACCTTCTAAAACTACTGAAGTGATAGCAAAACCTGTGTAGAATAGTAATAATTGTAGCCCCAGGTGCTAAACGAGTCATTATGAACAATAAAAGTGCAATGTAAGTACATGTCAGAGCCATAAACAATCATTAAAATGAGTCCTGAGGTCCAGTTAAAACCCAAAAAAGATTCATGATGTCTATTTGTTCCCGTTTGCTCAAAGAACGCTCTACAGGTAGCAACACGTGGCGTGTCATACATTATACCGGCAGCCGGTTAATGCGACTGCACTTTCCTTCAAATAAAGTTTGCAGAAGCCAAGCTCACTCTGTTTGCTTGTCCCGCGCACGGCCCTGCTGACAACACGTGAGTGTGCATAAATATCTGCAATTCCTTTGCGAATACCTCAGGGTTTGCTTTGAGTTCTCATACGCAGGCAGTCGAAACGCGGTGTCATCTCTCAATTCTTCACCATACCTCCTGGATTTTATTCTTTAAAGGGATGTAGATGGAAGTCATCATGGACTATTTTCTTATGAAAGCACATAATATGAGAATTAAGTTTCTATTGAAAACAAAGGGACTCAAAGGCAAAAGACATTGAGGCCTGGTTTCACAGACAAGGCTTAGATTAGTTCAATTACGACAGCTTTTATAAACATGCATTGGAAAAATTCTCTCTTTGTTGGAGACAAAACAATGACACTGACATATTTTTAAGGACTTTTTCCATGTTTAAGTGCTATAATCGGGTCCCAGGTGCATCTACCAACACAGAAAACGTGGAAAAGGACTTTGTTTTGGTAAGCCTTTTTCAGCATCACATTTCTCTCCCCTTCTGACATAGGAAGGGGATCTATTATAATATTAAGGGGCGTTTCCACCCGCGCTGATGGACTTTCAGCGATTAGGATAGTTTCCAACCTCAGTCAGTTGAACACTGTCCGCCATTTTGTCCGCGCTCGAGCAGCTTTAGCGACAACAGTGTCTTGGCCTTACCTGAACGAGGGACCATTCAAGACAGGTTTTGCTAAAAAGTTAAAACTATTCGTGATCCAGCTAACAGTCTCTGGAGCGATACTGGTCACGGCAATGAAAGGCAGAGCGCGCACTTTATAATCGTTTATCTGAGTTGTTTTACGGATATAAAGTTTACCAGTTTATTAAGTGTAACGGAGGCCAGCTAGTAGTCGCTACCAGATAGTGTGCGAGTAAACCTCACTCCTCTGATCTCAAGAGACACTCTAGCGACTGACTCTAGTGGTTGCAGCCTTTAGCCTCCTTGTTAGAGCGTCCGACTCTTCATGCCGGCGGATCCAGGTTCGAGTCCCTCTTGGAGCGGGTGGGTCAAGCAGGAGAGGTTATATTGGTGCCGTGACCCGGATGAGAGTGAGGTTTAGGGGGGTGAGTGTAACAGAGGCCAACCTAATAGTTGCTGTGCGAGTAAACCTCACTCCTCTGATCTCAAGAGACGCTCTAGCGACTGACACTAGGGGTTGCAGCCTTTAGCCTCCTTGTCAGAGCGTCCGACTCTTCATGCCGGCGGACCCGGGTTCGAGTCCCGCTTGGAGCGGGCGGGTCAAGCAGGAGGGGTTATATTATGTGCCATGACCCGGATGGGAGTGAGGTTTAGGGGGGTGAGTGTAACAGAGGCCAGCTAGTAGTCGCTGTGCGAGTAAACCTCACTACTCTGATCTCAAGAGACGCTCTAGCGACTGACACTAGGGGTTGCAGTCTTTAGCCTCCTTGTTAGAGCGTCCGACTCTTCATGCCGGCGGATCCGGGTTCGAGTCCTGCTTGGAGAGGGCGGGTCAAGCAGGAGGGGTTACATTGGTGCCATGACCCGGATGAGAGTGAGGTTTAGGGGGGTGAGTGTAACGGAGGTCAGCTAGTAGTTGCTGTGCGAGTAAACCTCACTCCTCTGATCTCAAGAGACGCTCTAGCGACTGACATTAGGGGTTGCAGCCTTTAGCCTCCTTGTTAGAGCGTCCGACTCTTCATGCCGGCGGACCCGGGTTCGAGTCCTGCTTGGAACAGGCGGTTTGAACAGGAGGGGTTACATAAGCACCCCCGTAAAGGCATAAGCTCTGTATATATTTGTTTACTGTTAGTTGTAAGGAGTGTTTTGTGTAATTTGCTGTGTATGCTGATGATAATGCGAGAGAGAGAGAGTGTGTTTATGGATAAGACTTTAATGCGCACTTCTTGTACTGTGTTTTATTCAGCTCTTACAGTGAAAACAGACGCTTCATCTTTTGTGTGATGAACAATAAACTTCATAAAACTCATCAGTCAAGTTTAGGCCATCATTCAGACGGGGTCTTCTACAACAGGCTTGTACAAGTAGTGGATGAAAGCACGATGGCAACATAAGATAAAACTGTAATTAAACTAATCTATACCTAACTAATATCGCCATGCAGCAGATATTCTCTAGCCTGGTCTTACCAGACTCTCGTACATTTCATTTGTACATAGAGTCTGGTCACTCTCCATTGACAAGCGTTTACTTCCTTGAAGGCAGGTACTCTGTTGAAGTTTAAAACTATTGGATCTGCCAAGAGTCACTCTGGATCTGCCTAACCAATCGCTAACGTTTGGTCGTGACGTATGTCACGCGCCATTCGCCTTTGATTCTCACATTAACTGTGCACACCACTAGGCTAGCACACCACCTCAGTGTCAGTGATAAAACCTTGTCGATTCGGATTGTGATTTATTCACGGTGGAGAGGAGAGTTTTGTGATCGGAACGCGCTGCTCTCGTGATGCATATCTCGTGCAATCATAACATGATTGTTTATGCTGTAAATAAAATGTCAAATGCTTGGTATGATAAGAATAAATGCTGCCATAAATAACAGCCCAATTCAAATGTTTACGTGCTTTTCTTCTTTTATTTTTTGAGAGGTGATGAAATATATTGCTCTTGTAAACACTTGCCAGCATTCAAAGAAATACAAGTCTAGAAATGCATCCAAATTATAGCGCACGCAACCGCACGGTGCTCAGCAGGGGTCTAAAAAGGATATAAACAGTGAATTTTGAAGTGATATATTCTTGAAAACTCAGAGATGAGGATTCGAACAGCAATTACCTTACCACACGACCTTGGTGTTTGTCAAAAGCAGTCGATAATTCAGCCTGGGTTTTTTTTGCGGGTGGTGGGAGACGGACGGCTTCAGCCAACTCTAACGGAGCGAGCAGAAAAAGACTTTTCCCGGACCACAACATCATGACCACCTACAAAACTCAGCAGTGATTGTTCTTGCTCTGTGTAACGGAGTTCGTTTGTTCAGGGAATAAGGAGGCGGGAACCGGTGAACGTTTAACAACTTTTAATCAAATAATAAACACAAAATGAAAGTAAAAGCAGCAGCCCCTCACGGACGACTGCCGCACATACATAACAAAACGTAAACAAAACACAACTCTCGCTCGCTCGCTCGTCCATCTCGCCACACTCCGGCTTTAACTTCTGGACATTCGTCAACAGTGCCACACACTTGCATTTTTTCTCCGCTGCCATTACTGAACTACAACTCAAACTAGCGCACGACATCAATGTCATTGCTCTCAGCCACTCCCTCTGTTCGCTGATTGGACCGGTAAAAAATTGTTCGGGAGAAAACCTAAGCATATACAGCAGTCCCAGACGGAGAACAGAAGGAAAATGAAAATTGAGCGGAAGTACGTAGGAGGGCGGAGCCAGGCTAGATATTCTCTGGCTCTGTAGGCATTATTGTCCGACTCCAGTTTGAACTGAACACTGTTAGTTTCTGTTGTTGTTGCACAAGCTATTGAAGCTCCACCCTCTTCCTGAAAGAACAGAACCAGCTCATTTGCATTTAAAGGTACATACACAAAAAAGGTGTGTTTTTGCTAAGCGGCAACCTCCCCCAGTTTCTCTTGAAGCCGATACAGAAGTGACTTAAACTGCAGTTCATGGACTGGCCACTAGAGACAGACTCCAGAAGGAGCAGAATCTCATTGAGCTCATGTTAAAATGCCCAACTTTACAGCAGAAGAACACGTTTACAGTCTGGGACAAACTGTGCTTTTGGTCTGTACGGCTAATGTTGCCCTTCATGACGACTGTGAGGGGGGTGAATTATTTTATAACTCATCCGTTTACATTATATAAAGCCTTAAAAGTTCTGCATAATTAAGGGCGTGGCCTCTTGAGTGAGAGGCGACAGGGAACGGCCGACTTTAGGCTTCAAAAACGCTCTTCAGAAACCTACAAGTGACGTCACGGACACTACATCTATATTTTTTTTACAGTCTATGGTTTTTGTTCACCCCAAAAAAGTAGTAATTTTAACAAGCTATAAAACATGATCTGTGGGGTATTTTGAGCTAAAACTTCACACACACACACTCTGGGGGCATCAGAGACTTATTTTACATCTGGTAAAAAGAGGCATACTATGTCCCCTTTAAGAATGTCAGTGCAAGTTGCTTTCAGTTAAAACATGCATAGCTTAAGCCTTAACGGGGGCAGTGTAAAGTGTGAACTGTGACGGAAAGCTTAATCGGACATCATTCATTTGCTTGTTTTAAAATGTTTCTACTTCAATGTCTGTACGTACACGCTCAATCATCCTCCCCTTAAATACACAACAAGGGATTCCAAGTAATTACATTTTTCCAATTGTTATGATTCAGTCAAAACAAAGGCATATGCTAAGACAACTATAATCACACTGTGCAAAGACCATGGAGCTTTGTTACAAACAAAAAATTAACATATATGGATTGTGACAGAGATGGGACTCAAAGCCAACGTTTGCGATTGTAACTAAAAGATCATTTGCGTTTGATTCTCTCCAGATGTAGTTGTGCAGAACTGCTGTTTCTCTCCTGAGGTGGAAGCGTAATGTCACCACTCTTCAAGGCATCCTTTAAGCACCAGCTCCTGTTGCCATGGAAACCATTCATTGCCACACAATCTCCCTGTGCTGTCTCGCAGAACCTTCCTCACAAACACACAGTAAATCTCGCCTCTAAATCCTGGATTTAACTGAGAGAGAGGGTCGAAACATGGATCATTATATCTTATTGCATTTGCTTTACTTCAGGACACCCCTATAGGAGAGGTCAGACAACATAATCGATTAAAAGCTCATATTTTCTTTATAAAAGTATAATAATCAAAATACAGCGTCCACTGTAAACCCTAACGCTCAAAATAATTCATTGGTTTGAGTAGAGCCAACTCAAATTCTCAAAACTGTTCTCAAAACTGACAAACTTTAAGTAATCAGAATTGTTTAATTGTTTTGAGTTTTATGAACTTGTTTATTTTAATTTAGACAAACTTTAATTTAACTGAAGCTGGGCTGGGATTTCTATTTCCCAGCATGCTTTGCCATGACACTCAAAAGGGAGCGTAAATGCTAAAATGAAGTGTTATATTGTTTTTTTTATTATTATTTGTGCAAGATTAACATTAATTGGGAGATTTAGTAGTGTTTGATGTTTTGCTATGCTAGTTTAGAAGAGTTTCTTTTATGTTGGGTTTTTTTGGAGGGTGACGAGTGGAGCATGAGCTTAGTTTAAGAACAGATTTATATTAAATGTGTTATATTGCTGTCCTCATTCAGCAAGTTCTATGCTAATGCTACCAAATCATTGTGTAACCAATTAGCAAGGTGGCATTTATTGAATTAGCTAGTTAAAGCTAGGCAAGTTTCCACTACTAAAAAATTGAGATTACATGATATGTTTAAGTTAAATGTATGAACTAGCCTACTCAAATATTTCAAGTTCAGAGCAATTCAAATGCATGATTACAAAATAAAAATCTGCAAGTTCTGCTTACTCAATCTTTACATTTCTTAACTTGAAAAAATTGAGGCAATCCGTGTTTTTGTTTTTCCAACTTATATATTCAGGTTTCAGTGTAGCCATCACAGCAATAAATTGCATTTTAAAGAATAACTCAACCCCAGATCAGAGCCTAACTCCACCCACTGGCAATATTTAAAAAATGCTGGAAAAGTGGGCGGAGCCCGGCAGAGACAGAGGGGACGAACCGAGGGCGGGGCTGAGCGGGTCACCTGAGACCCGCAGTGATGGATTGATTGACAGCTGGAGTGAAGCCGTTCTCATGTGATCATTGCGGGAAAAAATTTCTAATGGTGCGTTCACACCGGACGCGATTGACGCGAATAAATCGCGCTATTCGCGCGAAGGTGGACGCTTGAACATTTTGAGTTTACTCGCTTCATTCGCGTGTGACATTCACTGCACAACAGACGCGAATTCGCGTCATGGGCGGGGCTTCTGCCAGCGGCTCGTCTCGTTGAGAAATGACTGACATGGGCTGTGTTTACACGTCTTTTTTGTTAAAATCTACTGTTAATGTGTGACAAAACGTAGTTTTAAGACTTTTTCAGTCGATAATGTAGTTGTTTAAAGCTCAAATCTGTGGTTTATTTATATAAAGAGTGCCTATTTGTACATTTTATCTGGCGTTTTCGGAGTTGTGAGCTCCAGCGGATCAGCGGCGCTCAGCGCTTGTCAACCCCGGCGAGAGCAGCCTTTCCTCGGCCAGTCCTTCAGCCGCTGGCTCTGATGTCTCTGTGGTGTGTCTCCAGCTATAATTCGTCTTTTAACGGGCGATCTTTGGTCTCATGGATCTATATTTTGTTCCCTGGCAAATCGTTTAGGCTGAGGGCAAAGTGAAGTTTCATTACTTTTTCTATTTTTAGGCTATTTAACTTTACGTTAGCGTTGTAGCCGACTAGCACTGACTTTGAACGTTTGACTGAATTGTTTGCTTTATTTCATGTATAGCTTATTATACCTTTTACTTATACTTTTGTATTATTGATCAAACATAAACTTGCATTTAACAAAAAGAGACTGGGTTGTTTCATGTCATTTAATGCTATCACAGTGATAATCATATTGTCTGAACCAGATATTAATATACAGATTTTCTCCTCATTGTTGTCACTACTAGAGCAAGCTCCTGATTGGTTAACGCGGCGCGAATATCCGCCAAAGTACCGATTTTTTAACTTGAGCGATTCGCGTGACCCACGCGTTCAAAACGCTCAATTCGTGTCATTCGCGCCGCCTCATTTGCGCAAATCGCGCCGCAGAATGCCATTTCGCGTCTCTGCATTGACTTAACATGTAAATCACTCGCGCGAACCGCGTCAATCGCGTCCAGTGTGAACGCCACATTAGGGCTTGGGGAGCTCGTGTCAGGAGCGTGGGAAGTGAGCCGTTGGAAGAGCCAACATGGCAAACAACGTCCAATAGGAAAATTCAACTGCAGTAGTCACCGTTCAACCTTAAGAGGGGAGCACTCAGACGCTTTTACACCATATATTGTAGAATTAAAACACTTTATACCCAAATGACAAAGCATTTACTCACATCAATGAACAGCACTAATAAAGCCCTTGTCTTGCAGATCATTAACTAAAAAAAGTTGTTTTAGGGTTTAATTACCATTTAAAATATATAATATAATTAAAAACAAAACTGTATTGTACTTATATTTTTGCAATATTACTGTTTTACTGTATTTTTGACCAAATAAATGCAGCCTTTCATAAAAATTTAAAAATTCCAGCAGTGACATCATAACTCATGATGACATCACAAACTAACAAAATAAAAGCCTGTGCTTTACAATTCCTGTGAAAAAAAAGTAGTGATGACAAACAAGTAGTGATGACATGCCTGAAATAAGGATTCAGATGTTTCAATACTTTCAAGTGCAAATAGTGTGTCTTGTTGACAAGTGCTATTCACACTAGCTCCGCCTAACAATGCCTGTTTGGGCCAAACAAGACTAACAAAAGATGTGTGTATTTAAAAACCTTCAGTGGTGTAGTCAGTAAAGTGTAAGGCTTGTGGAACGACCCAGGTTAGAATCCGCCTTTTGCTGAGCTCGCTCTTCTCCCTTTTCCCATCTCACATCACATCAGAAAGGCATTTACTTTCAATACAAATGAAGAAAATTTTCTAAAAGTGGAAATAAAGTGCCTAATGAAATGTTTAATAATAATAAAAGCATGTATTGTGTAGGGTCAGGGGTCGGTGTAGGGTCCCATTAAGGCGGCATCCATTAAATTATTTTAATAAATATAATCATTTACACTCCATGTTATTATTGCATCCTGTTAATGTACAACAATACTGAGGTGCAAAAAGTGTGTATCTGTCAAAATAAAGTATAAATAGCATATAATTACCATTTGCACAAATTGCAAAGAAATACTTTTACATGGAGTAAATAGAATATTTCACTTAGAGTAAAAATCACCTATCGCTAAGGAAATATGCTATACACTTACTGCCTTACTAAAAACTGTGGTTTATCACAAATCAGCTTCAGGCATCTATCAATTTTAAATCATTTATATCCTATATTATATATCCAGCTAAAGCAAATAAATAAATAAACATGTTACCTATGGGTACTGAAATGCCACAGGGAGGTTTTAAAACACGTGGCGGTTTAAATGAAACTGCACTCGTCTGAATGAAAACTTTTTCAACAACGCCTCTTCTATGTGTGACTCTTAGCCAAAAATCAATTAAACGTGAAAGCCAATCCCCATTGCCCACACATAGCCTGCCCCTGGACGTTATTAAATAGAGCAATAGTGGTCTGTGGTGTGTCCTCATTTAGAGAGCTAAGTAAATGTGTGTGTGTGTGTGTGTGTGTGTGTGTGTGTGTGTGTGTGTGTGTGTGTGTGTGTGTGTGTGTGTGTGTGTGTGTGTGTGTGTGTGTGTGTGTGTGTGTGTGTGTGTGTGTGTGTGTGTGTGTGTGTGTGTGTGTGTGTGTGTGTGTGTGTGTGTGTGTGTGTGTGCGTGTGCAAGTGTTTGTGAATGCATTTGTAGACTGTACCAATTACCCTAATGTATCCAATTAAAAATAGCTTGTTCAAAGACTAGTGGCGGCTCTGTAAAGACTGCATTTATAATCAGGAAACAAGACCACAGAGTGAAGGGAGGGACGGGCAAACACCTTAGGCAACATTTATAACACCGACTTGAAATTACTCCGCATGATCATTCCAATCAATCCTGTGCAAACAAAGAGTCTATGGAGGAGGCAGAGGCTGAAGGAACAGAGACGATCGAGCAAGAGGGAGATTTATGAAGTAAGGAAAGGTGCAGTCGGTCTGAAAGAAATGAAAAAGTACCAGTCCAATGTGAATTATTAAAGATAAAGGGCCGCCAAAAAGAATATATGATGGTTTGCAATAGGGATGTCACAAGTACCGGTACTTTGGTACCAAGTTGGTACTGAAATTTTGAAAATGTGACGACACGGGCATTTCTGTAGTACCGTAGTGCAGAGTATATTCAGTACACACTAATATTGAATGAATGGCGCAGAGTCCACAGACACGCTCACACACACACATGACACTCACTGTTTTTTTAGCCTCTGCCGTGTCAATATATGAGGACATGAATGCATGAACTTCATCTCCAGAGCCGCTCATTTACCGTTTCATTTGAGAAAAACTACCGTCATATCATAAACACACAGAAACTCAAAGATATTCATGGCAACCCGTCAAAATAAGGTTCCCCTGTCAGCCATTGGACAGAAACATATAGTCCCGCCCCAATCTCAAGCCAGATCAGCCATTGGACAGAAACAAATAGTCCCGACCCAATCTCATGACAGATCAGCCACTGGACAGAAACATATAGTCCCACCCCAATCTCATGACAGATCAGCCATTGGACAGAAACATATAGACCCGCCCCAATCTCAAGCCAGATCAGCCATTGGACAGAAAACAAATAGTCCCGCCCCAATCTCATGACAGATCAGCCATTGGACAGAAACATATAGTCCCGCCCCAATCTCAAGCCAGATCAGCCATTGGACAGAAACATATAGTCCCGCCCCAATCTCATGACAGATCAGACATTGGACAGAAACATATAGTCCCGCCCCGATCTCAAGCCAGATCAGCCATTGGACAGAAACATATAGTCCCGCCCCAATCTCATGACAGATCAGCCATTGGACAGAAACATATAGTCCCGCCCCAATCTCAAGCCAGATCAGCCATTGGACAGAAACAAATAGTCCCGACCCAATCTCATGACAGATCAGCCACTGGACAGAAACATATAGTCCCACCCCAATCTCATGACAGATCAGCCATTGGACAGAAACATATAGACCCGCCCCAATCTCAAGCCAGATCAGCCATTGGACAGAAACAAATAGTCCCGCCCCAATCTCATGACAGATCAGCCATTGGACAGAAACATATAGTCCCGCCCCAATCTCATGACAGATCAGCCACTGGACAGAAACATATAGTCCCGCCCCAATCTCATGACAGATCAGCCATTGGACAGAAACAAATAGTCCCGCCCCAATCTCATGACAGATCAGCCATTGGACAGAAACATATAGTCCCGCCCCAATCTCATGACAGATCAGCCACTGGACAGAAACATATAGTCCCGCCCCAATCTCATGACAGATCAGCCACTGGACAGAAACATATAGTCCCGCCCCAATCTCATGACAGATCAGCCATTGGACAGAAACAAATAGTCCCGCCCCAATCTCATGACAGATCAGCCATTGGACAGAAACATATAGTCCCGCCCCAATCTCAAGCCAGATCAGCCATTGGACAAAAACAAATAGTCCCGCCCCAATCTCATGACAGATCAGCCATTGGACAGAAACATATAGTCCCGCCCCAATCTCATGACAGATCAGCCATTGGACAGAAACATATAGTCCCGCCCCAATCTCATGACAGATCAGCCATTGGACAAAAACAAATAGTCCCGCCCCAATCTCAAGCCAGATCAGCCATTGGACAGAAACATATAGTCCCGCCCCAATCTCATGACAGATCAGCCATTGGACAGAAACATATAGTCCCGCCCCAATCTCAAGCCAGATCAGCCATTGGACAGAAACATATAGTCCCGCCCCAATCTCATGACAGATCAGCCACTGGACAGAAACATATAGTCCCACCCCAATCTCATGACAGATCAGCCATTGGACAGAAACATATAGACCCGCCCCAATCTCAAGCCAGATCAGCCATTGGACAGAAACAAATAGTCCCGCCCCAATCTCATGACAGATCAGCCACTGGACAGAAACATATAGTCCCGCCCCAATCTCATGACAGATCAGCCATTGGACAGAAACAAATAGTCCCGCCCCAATCTCATGACAGATCAGCCATTGGACAGAAACATATAGTCCCGCCCCAATCTCAAGCCAGATCAGCCATTGGACAAAAACAAATAGTCCCGCCCCAATCTCATGACAGATCAGCCATTGGACAGAAACATATAGTCCCGCCCCAATCTCATGACAGATCAGCCATTGGACAGAAACATATAGTCCCGCCCCAATCTCATGACAGATCAGCCATTGGACAAAAACAAATAGTCCCGCCCCAATCTCAAGCCAGATCAGCCATTGGACAGAAACATATAGTCCCGCCCCAATCTCATGACAGATCAGCCATTGGACAGAAACATATAGTCCCGCCCCAATCTCAAGCCAGATCAGCCATTGGACAGAAACATATAGTCCCGCCCCAATCTCATGACAGATCAGCCATTGGACAGAAACATATAGTCCCGCCCCAATCTCATGACAGATCAGCCATTGGACAGAAACATATAGTCCCGCCCCAATCTCATGACAGATCAGCCATTGGACAGAAACATATAGTCCCGCCCCAATCTCATGACAGATCAGCCATTGGACAGAAACATATAGTCCCGCCCCAATCTCATGACAGATCAGCCATTGGACAGAAACAAATAGTCCCGCCCCAATCTCATGACAGATCAGCCATTGGACAGAAACATATAGTCCCGCCCCAATCTCATGACAGATCAGCCATTGGACAGAAACATATAGTCCCGCCCCAATCTCATGACAGATCAGCCATTGGACAGAAACATATAGTCCCGCCCCAATCTCAATTCAGATCAGCCATTGGACAAAAACAAATAGTCCCGCCCCAATCTCATGACAGATCAGCCATTGGACAGAAACATATAGTCCCGCCCCAATCTCAAGCCAGATCAGCCATTGGACAAAAACAAATAGTCCCGCCCCAATCTCAAGCCAGATCAGCCACTGGACAGAAACAAATAGTCCCGCCCCAATCTCAAGCCAGATCAGCCACTGGACAAAAACAAATAGTCCCGCCCCAATCTCACGACAGATCATCCATTGGACAGAAACAAATAGTCCCGCCCCAATCTCAAGACAGATCAGCCATTGGACAGAAACATATAGTCCCGCCCCAATCTCATGACAGATCAGCCATTGGACAGAAACATATAGTCCCGCCCCAATCTCATGACAGATCAGCCATTGGACAGAAACAAATAGTCCCGCCCCAATCTCATGACAGATCAGCCATTGGACAGCAACATATAGTCCCGCCCCAATCTCATGACAGATCAGCCATTGGACAGAAACATATAGTCCCGCCCCAATCTCATGACAGATCAGCCATTGGACAGAAACATATAGTCCCGCCCCAATCTCATGACAGATCAGCCATTGGACAGAAACATATAGTCCCGCCCCAATCTCATGACAGATCAGACATTGGACAGAAACATATAGTCCCGCCCCAATCTCATGACAGATCAGCCATTGGACAGAAACATATAGTCCCACCCCAATCTCAAGACAGATCAGCCATTGGACAGAAACATATAGTCCCGCCCCAATCTCATGACAGATCAGCCATTGGACAGAAACATATAGTCCCGCCCCAATCTCATGACAGATCAGCCATTGGACAGAAACATATAGTCCCGCCCCAATCTCATGACAGATCAGACATTGGACAGAAACATATAGTCCCGCCCCAATCTCATGACAGATCAGCCATTGGACAGAAACATATAGTCCCGCCCCAATCTCATGACAGATCAGCCATTGGACAGAAACATATAGTCCCGCCCCAATCTCATGACAGATCAGACATTGGACAGAAACATATAGTCCCGCCCCAATCTCATGACAGATCAGCCATTGGACAGAAACATATAGTCCCGCCCCAATCTCATGACAGATCAGCCATTGGACAGAAACATATAGTCCCGCCCCAATCTCATGACAGATCAGCCATTGGACAGAAACATATAGTCCCGCCCCAATCTCATGACAGATCAGACATTGGACAGAAACATATAGTCCCGCCCCAATCTCATGACAGATCAGCCATTGGACAGAAACATATAGTCCCGCCCCAATCTCATGACAGATCAGCCATTGGACAGAAACATATAGTCCCGCCCCAATCTCATGACAGATCAGCCATTGGACAGAAACATATAGTCCCGCCCCAATCTCATGACAGATCAGCCATTGGACAGAAACAAATAGTCCCGCCCCAATCTCATGACAGATCAGCCATTGGACAGAAACATATAGTCCCGCCCCAATCTCATGACAGATCAGCCATTGGACAGAAACATATAGCCCCGCCCCAATCTCATGACAGATCAGCCATTGGACAGAAACAAATAGTCCCGCCCCAATCTCATGACAGATCAGCCATTGGACAGAAACATATAGTCCCGCCCCAATCTCATGACAGATCAGCCATTGGACAGAAACATATAGCCCCGCCCCAATCTCAAGACAGATCAGCCATTGGACAGAAACATATAGTCCCGCCCCAATCTCAAGCCAGATCAGCCATTGGACAGAAACATATAGTCCCGCCCCAATCTCATGACAGATCAGCCATTGGACAGAAACATATAGCCCCGCCCCAATCTCATGACAGATCAGCCATTGGACAGAAACATATAGCCCCGCCCCAATCTCAAGCCAGATCAGCCATTGGACAGAAACATATAGTCCCGCCCCAATCTCATGACAGATCAGCCATTGGACAGAAACATATAGCCCCGCCCCAATCTCAAGCCAGATCAGCCATTGGACAGAAACATATAGTCCCGCCCCAATCTCATGACAGATCAGCCATTGGACAGAAACATATAGCCCCGCCCCAATCTCATGACAGATCAGGTTTACTTCATTTATTTCTCCTGTGCGTACTCTGGGACCCTCAGTGAGTTTGGTCAGTTTATAAGCGAACAGATGAAGCTAAAACTTGACACTGGTTTCAAACATTAAATCCAATATATTAATTATAAAAAGTTGCAATAACGATTGAGAAAAAAGTTTCCCAGTTTTGCAAAAACCTATAAAATTGTATGTTGGCCTATATAAAGAGCAGCAGGTTTCTGCCGAGCCGGCGCGTGCTATTCTGAGTGTTTAAAGCGCTGAGCTTATTTGAATTCTGTAGTCTAAGTATTAAAATCCTGACTACTAAGAACTTTGAGCTATGAAAAATGCAGGCACATCCAAACATTGTTAACAAACTGAAATCTGGTTAGCTCTGCATGCTGACACTATTTTTTAGACTCTAAGGATTGCTAGTTATAAATATGCAGGTCCTCATGCATTAATATCATTGTACGCAGATCATACTCTGCTAATCCCAGGTGTAAACTTCCCTAACTTTGCAAGAGTGTGAGCATAAATTAAATCCCAAATTAATTATATATAGCAGGGTTTCCGCAGGTTTTACCGAGGTAAATGTTAGACTTTTTTAAGGAGTAAATCGAAGGGAAAACTTTGAATGTAAATGTCTAAGCACACAATGAGTTGTATTAGCAACACTTCAAAGTTTGAAAATACAATTTCCAACAGACTTGACAAAAAATAGCCTAAAGGTTGAGATAAGAAATCTTATGAAAGTGATTTTATGATTAAACCGAGAGCAAACATCTGCCTACGGGTTTATAAAGATCAAACTTATTCAAATGCAAGTCATTTTCATACCAAATGACAGATATTTGTTCTTGTTTTAAGCATAAACGCACTTCATTTGTTCAATTTCTCAGAAAAAAAAGAAATTGAATTTTTGATGTTTTGAAT
>CM042244.1:2474240-2631740 GCA_023566225.1 Romanogobio albipinnatus
TATAGACAGACAGACAGACAGATATATAGACAGACAGACAGATATATAGACAGACAGACAGACAGACAGATAGATAGACAGACAGACAGACAGTTTGGTGTTGGTACTGAAGTTAGAGATTTCTGGCTCAGCGCAGGAGAAAAAAACTACAGACGCAGATAAAGTGCTATAAAAGGTACACTTAAAGTATAATTTTGGATATTTCCTTTCCACTAATCTGAAGAAGAAGAAAAAAACACTATGAAAAGCCAAAAAGCACAAAATCTCAAAATTGACAGATGCATAAAAAGTGTGTGTCTGGCCTTAAGTCAAATACACTCTCTTGTTCTTCTGTTTTGAACACTATTTTATATGTAACTAAACTTTTTCGTGCTAGTTTATAGGAAACATTTGTTGCATATTTTTATAATTTATATATACATTAAACATTAAATAGCTAAAATTTTAAAGCTAAAATGAGTTTATAGGATATATACATGTCATGAATGACAACATGGCACAGTAAAAACCTCCCTGTTTAGAAAAAAAAAGATTAGTGGGTTTGCTGCTCTGGCTTTTAGGGGGTTTGGACACTGTTACCATCTTAAACAGACCATCTTAAACCACCAAGTCAAGAAATATTAATACATTTATGGTGTCAGCATTAGACCACTAAATATTTTTACAGTAAAATGTCAAACTATGTTTACAAATAGCATTTACATTATATACAACAGTAACAGGCATTCATAGAAGTACAATTTAAATCATATTTATATATTATTAACAAACTTTTGTGTTAGTTGAAATGGATACGGTTATACTTTCTTTATCGCAAACTGAAAATAAATGCAACATATGAGCGTCAGTAGAGAATGTGAGTAAGTTTTAAAGTTGACTGACCACTGAGGAAAGAGGAGCAGAACTGAAGCCAACAGCAGCTGCAAAAAGAAAAGAAAGAAAGAGAGGAACGAAAGAAGCAGTGCAGTCTGCCCCAAAGAATGATCTCCCTGTGTAATCTTGAGCTTATTCCAGCACTGAAGCAAGGCTTTAGCAAAGTGTGAAGCACTTTTGTGATGAAAGGGCACAGTACTCATTTCAGCTTTGACCTGCTCAATAATTGAACTTTGAGGGTGGTGGGGGAGAGAGAGGTATTGACACACTTGTGGTCCTGTTGCTGTGATATCCTGCTCTCTTTTCGGGTTCTTTCTAAGCTATTACTACTAGTGGTTTACACGTAGCAAAGGCAACTTGACGACTGAGGCATAGTGAACTGTCAAAATAGCATAATCACATTATTCTGCTGTTTGTCTTCAGGATTCGTCTTTGTGGCCATCATTATTACATTCTAAAAAGACAGATCAAATGATTATTTGAGTTGATGATGATAATTATTATTAGTATTAAAAAAATAACCTTTAAAAAGAGCAATGGCACTCAAATTCACTTACATAATATAATAGTAATGCTTCAAGGAAGACTATCCCAAATCGACAGGCAACATGTGAAACAGCGTGCAGACACGAACAATACCGGACATTAAACTGAAAACAACTACACAGATTAACTCAAACGACGAACAGCTGTGATGATTGGAGTTAGTGTCCATGCTGACAGATTGTGGCAGGAAAATAGAACAAAGGAAGACATGTGACTAATGAAAACAAACTGAATGTCCAAGAAAACGAAAACAGACTGAACATAACTGTGACACAACGCCCCCTCCGAGTAGGCCCGACCTCGTGCCGTAAAAATAACAAAATAAACAGATGCAGGAGGGAGGGTGGAGGTTTTGGAGGCGGGCGAGGAGCTGGAGAATGGCAGGCAGAAAAAGGCAGGCAGAGACTCTATGGAGGAACTGATGGAGGGAGCATCCATGAGGGCGATGAGGAGGAGTGGCCAGATGGTACAGACCCAAAGCACAGTGATGACAACTGCCCATGGCGGCATCAACGGAGGGAGGAGCCAAGGAGTAGGCATGGTCGATCTCAGGGGATCCCAAGACGATGACGGAGAGTTGATGGGATCGAGTGACGCCGCTGGCACTGGAGGCCTGGGGGGAGACGAACACTCGAGGTGACAGACGCCTGAAGCGGAGCGACCAAGGACCAGAGCAAGTCCAGGGGGGGATTCCACTGCAACCCTATGGGTGGAGAGAAGAAGTGCAGCGGGAGGCTCATAAGTCCATGGCGCAAGGGTGACGACTGACCAAGGGGGAGCAGACTGGATGAGGCAACCTGGTGTAGCTTCGCGGTCGACGATCTCTGGTGGAGCCAAGGGTGGGAGGAGCCACGGTGGAGCTGACAGGTCGACGGGTAGAGGTGGAGCCGGGGGTGGGAGGAGCCATGGTGATGCCGACAGGTCGGCGGGTAGAGGTGGAGCCTGGGGTGGGAGGAGCCACGGTGGAGTCAACAGGTCAACAGGTAGAGGTGGAGCAGAGGGTGGGAGAAGCCACGGTGGAGCCAACAGGTCGACAGGTAGAGGTGGAGCCAAGGATGGGAGGAGCCATAGTGGAACCGACAGGTCGACAGGTAGAGGTGGAGCCAAGGGTGGAAGATGCCACGGTAGAGCCAACAGGTCGAAGGGTAGAGGTGGAGCCTAGGGTGGGAGGAGCCATGGTGGAACCAACAGGTCGACGGGTAGAGGTGGAGCCGGGGTTGGAGAAGCCACAGTGGAGCCGACGGGTAGAGGTGGAGCCAAGGGTGGGAGAAGCCACGGTGGAGCCGACGGGTAGAGGTGGAGCTGAGGGTGGGAGGAGCCACGGTGGAGCCGACAGGTCGACAGGTAGAGGTGGAGCAGAGGGTGGGAGAAGCCATGGTGGAGCCAACAGGTCAACAGGTAGAGGTGGAGCCAAGGTTGGGAGGAGCCATAGTGGAACCGACAGGTCGACAGGTAGAGGTGGAGCCAAGGGTGGAAGATGGCACGGTGGAGCCAACAGGTCGAAGGGTAGAGGTGGAGCCTAGGGTGGGAGGAGCCATGGTGGAACCAACAGGTCGACGGGTAGAGGTGGAGCCGGGGGTGGGAGAAGCCACGGTGGAGCCGACGGGTAGAGGTGGAGCCGAGGGTGGGAGGAGCCACGGTGAAGCCGACAGGTCGACGGGTAGAGGTGGAGCCGAGGGTGGGAGAAGTCACGGTGGAGCCGACAGGTTGACGGGTAGAGGTGGAGCCGAGGATGGGAGAAGCCACGGTGCAGCCAACAGGTCGACGGGTAGAGGTGGAGCAGAGGGTAGGAGAAGCCATGGTGGAGCCCACAGGTCGACAGGTAGAGGTGGAGCCAAGGATGGGAGGAGCCATAGTGGAACCGACAGGTCGACAGGTAGAGGTGGAGCCAAGGGTGGGAGAAGCCACGGTGAAGCCGACAGGTCGACAGGTAGAGGTGGAGCCAAGGTTGGGAGGAGCCATAGTGGAACCGACGGGTAGAGGTGGAGCCAAGGGTGGGAGAAGCCTTAGTGGAGCCAACAGGTCGACGGGTAGAGGTGGAGCTGAGGGTGGGAGGAGCCACGGTGGAACCAACAGGTCGACAGGTAGAGGTGGAGCCAAGGGTGGGAGAAGCCACAGTGGAGCCGACAGGTCGACGGGTAGAGGTGGAGCTGAGGGTGGGAGGAGCCATGGTGGAACCAACAGGTCGATGGGTAGAGGTGGAGCCGATGGTGGGAGGAGCCACGGTGGAACCAACAGTTCGACGGGTCGAGCTGGAGCCATGGGTGGGAGGAGCCACGGTGGAACCAACAGGTCGACAGGTAGAGGTGGAGCCGAGGGTGGGAGGAGCCACGGTGGAACCAACAGTTTGACGGTCGAGCTGGAGCCGAGGGTGGGAGGAACCATGGTGGAACCAACAGGTCGACAGGTAGAGGTCGAGCTGAGGGTGGGAGGAGCCACGGTGAAGCCAACAGGTCGAAGGGTAGAGGTGGAGCCTAGTGTGGGAGGAGCCATGGTGGAACCAACAGTTTGACGGGTAGAGGTGGAGCCAGGGGTGGGAGAAGCCACGGTGGAACCAACAGTTTGACGGGTTGAGCTGGAGCAGAGGGTGGGAGGAGCCACGGTGAAACCAACAGGTTGACAGGTAGAGGTGGAGCTGAGGGTGGGAGGAGGCACGGTGGAGCCGACAGGTCAAAGAGCCGAGGTGGAATGAGATGATCGGAGGCTGAGCCAAAGGATCCACTCGATCTGGCGAGGCTGGTGAGTGCAGGCTCTGAGGCTTCACCGTACTGCAGGGTAACTCAGGGGAAGGGCTGTAGGAGAACAGCTGAGGCAGGGCTGGAGGACTGGCAGTGCTAGATAGTGGAGATGGGAGAGGGAGGTTGGGTGGGACAACTGTTAACAGATCACAGTTTTTGTTTGATGAAGATTCAGTCTCTATGCTGGCTGAAACTAGCGAAGATTAAGAAAGTGAACATAGATCAGGGTGGGGAAGGGTTGGAAGCAGTGTTACAGTGTCCCAGTCTATTAGCCAGTCCTCCCCAGAGTCGATCTCTACCAAAATTCCCACTGGGATGGCAGACTCACATGGGAACTTCGGCTCTGGGGCTTTAGTGGGCGCTGTCTTCACAGGCTCCGTGCTAGCGGCGGGCGGAAGCTCTCAGTCTGCGGGGGGGCTCAGGTGTCGTCATCTCCATGGTCAGGCTGCAGGTGGGCCGTGCTCTGGGTCTGATTGTGAGACGTCTGTGAGGTGTGGCTGGACGAGGCTGTGGTCATCCTCCGCTTCGCCCACTGTGAACGCATCGGATCGTCCACAGTGTGAAGTTGATGTAACTACTAGTGATGTTACATATGACACTGAAGCTTCAAAGTGTGTATCGAGTACGGAGCGCAAATGCACATGAAGTTCCTTTTCGGAGCGCGTATTGTTTCAGAGAAACACATGATCAATGAAAAATTAAGCCTCACTTTCTTTCCATTTACATGTCAGAATTTTTGAACCCAGACCAACTCTACAGGTTTTTGGAAGATGAAGTCTTCCAAAGAGAAGACTTTCAAAGAGATTATAATGATATATAATCTCTATATTATATATCAAACGGATACTTTGACAATTTTCAATCTGGTTTCCGACCACATCACAGCACAGAGACAGCGCTCATAAAGATAATAAATGATATTCGCCTCAATACTGATACAGGCAAAACATCAATTCTGGTGCTACTCGACCTCAGTGCTGCATTCGACACTGTTGACCACAACATACTTCTTGACAAGCTAGAAAATTGGGTTGGGCTTTCCGGAATGGTCCTCAAATGGTTCAGGTCATACTTAGAAGGGAGAGGTTATTATGTGAGTATAGGTGACCATAAGTCTGAGTGGACATCCATGACAGGTCAATTCTTGCACTACTCCTATTTAACCTGTACATGCTCCCACTGAGCCAAATAATGAAAAATAACAAAATGGCTGACCACAGCTATGCTGACCACACCCAGATCTACTGAGCCCTATCGCCTAATGACTACAGCCCCATTGACTCTCTGTGCAAATGCATTGAAGAAGTTAACAGTTGGATGTGCCAAAACTTTCTTCAGTTAAACAAAGACAAAACTGAAATCACTACATTTGGAAACAAAGATGAAATTCTCAAGGTGAACGCATATCTTGAGGCTAAAGGTCTAAAATAAAAAAAATCAAGTCAGGAATCTTGGTGTGATTTTGGAGTCAGACCTGAGTTTCAGTCGTCATGTCAAAGCAATAACTAAATCAGCTTACTATCATCTGAAAAATATTGCAAGAATTAGATGCTTTGTTTCCAGGCAAGACTTAGAGAAACTCGTTCATGCTTTCATCACCAGTAGGGTGGACTATTGTAATGGTCTTCTCACCGGCCTTCCCAAAAAGACCATTAGACAGCTGCAGCTCATACAGAACCAGCAGAACCAGAACACATGACCATATCACACCAGTCCTCAGGTCTGCACACTGGCTTCCAGTTACATTCAATTTAACCCGGTTTTTATTTTTAGTTAATTATACGTTTTATTTATATATGTTTTCTTTATTTTTTCTTTTCTTTTAATTCCTATTATAACTGTTATACTAT
Source organism: Romanogobio albipinnatus (assembly GCA_023566225.1). Lineage (NCBI taxonomy): Eukaryota > Metazoa > Chordata > Actinopteri > Cypriniformes > Gobionidae > Romanogobio > Romanogobio albipinnatus. The sequence continues at coordinate 2,480,248 of CM042244.1, forward strand.
ATATATATATTTTTTTATTTTATTCACTTATGAATATTTTAACTTAATTTCTGTGTAAAGCACTTGCCTTGCTTTGCCTAATGAAAACAAACTGAACATCCATGAATATACCCAGACATATATTCAATTATTTTTATTATTATTAACAATAATCTTGTAGTAAATTATGCTCTGTTGGTTTAGATTAGATGGATGAGTGATGCTTGATTCCAGTTTTAGCTGAGAAATGCACAGCATGTTTTATCAGCATGTTTTGAGGAATCTAACTAGACATGACACAAATTCTTGTCCCTTTACTGGCATCGGCGGCAATGCCGCAAGGCAAATGTGTACACAGATGACTGGAATGCCTCCATGAATGGAAGTACACTCCTCTTTAAACATGTACAAAAGACAAATACTGTCTAGATTGTAACTCTGAATAGACCAGGCTCTGTTACCGCAACTACATACAGTTTTAGGTATAACATCATAACACAACATAATGCCTGCAATCCAGTTAATATCAAATCTTGAACAGCATGTGCTGTGGTACGGTGACGCATTACTGCCTCATACATATTATATTTTTCCACTCAATTATGTCGTGATGTGTCGATAAAACGACATATTTGTCTTGTTAAAACGACATAATAAAAAAAAAACAGATAAATCACACTGGTGTGTCAGTCGCATTTTATAATTACATAAAAAATTATGTAAAATACCAGTAAAAACCTCCAGCCTCTGATCCTCTCATTCCATCTCGGCTCTTTGACCTGTCGCCTCCACTCGACCCGTCAAACTGTTGGTTCCACTGTGGCTCCTCCCACCCTTGGCTCCACCTCTACCTGTCGACCTGTTGGTTCCACCGTGGCTCCTCCCACCCTTGGCTCCACCTCTACCTGTCGAACTGTTGGTTCCACCGTGGCTCCTCCCACCCTCGGCTCCACCTCTACCCATCGACCTGTCGCCTCCACCGTGGCTCCTCCCACCCTCGGCTCCACCTCTACCCGCCGACCTGTCGGCTCCACCAGTAAACCTAAAAATGAACAAATCCTTTAAATTTAACGGTATCGCTTATAAAAGATTGGCCTAAATTAGTTTAGGCTTTAAAATAAATATTGTTTGAGGGCTTACTATAATTAATGTTTGTTTTATATTTATATTTTTCAATTCGTTTTGCATTGAATACCATTCAATTTAAAGGATTTGTTGTAGAAATAGCCTAAAATACATGTTGATGTTTGTAAAAATTTTGTTTTCACTGGTATTTTACACAATTTTTGAATGTAATAATAAAATACGACTTACACACCAGTGCGATTTATCTGGGTCTCATTTTAATGAGAAAAATATGTTGTTTTAATGACATATCTCGTTATTACGAGAAAAGATGACGTTGTAACGACACAACATCATGTTATTACGACATAATAAAAATAATACGTATGTGGCAGCAATGCGTCACCGCACTGTGGTTTATGATAGCGGGAAGATCCCACATTATACTGATCAGATACATGAAAAACACTATTTTTTTAACTTGATTACACCTTTAAAAGATACAAGCCTTTTTGTGGCATGAGAAATCTGTTCTGCATTGGCAGCTTCTGCGTTCTGCATTTGTTTGCATTCGTACTGTCGGCCCTTGTGATAGCCATGGCAACCTCATGCAAGCCAGTTGTCAAATTTAGAAAAGGAAAATCCACACACAATATTTCCACATGTTTTCTGTAGGCTTAACATAACAGCAGACTGTATTTGACATGACAAATTATCACTCAGGGATTTGCAACCTTAAGATAATCAGCATTTTGTTCTTATGCTTAATAAAATGTCCTTGCATTTTTTAAACGGTGTGAAGCAGGGATTAGACATAAGCTTCTTTTCTAAAAACAAATCTTACTCTACATCACAATGTACAACAACAGGACACCGTGTCCACATATATGCAGATTCTTATAAAATGCCAAGCTTCTCATAGGTTATCGAGGCACGTACATGATATCACACGTCCTCAAACGTCTTTAAAAAGTTCACAAAGGAAGAAACTGGAATGGGTTTTTCACCATAAAAATGTGAACTTCATAAACGTGTGCTGGCCATTTCTCAAGTGTTTCCCGCTGAGTTAAACAGCTCACAAAATGATCTTCAAACAGTAGGACTGCACTTTAATAGAGGACAGACAACAGGTCTGGAAAATAGCACTAATCATGAAAGATTATCCTCAAGGAGTGCTGAAAAAGATTAGATTTAGCAATCTCTAAATAATTCTCACATATTAAAATCACTAGTATACCCATAAATGCTCAGTGGCTCTTATGCTTAAGCCTTTAAACTATATATTCCATGAATTATCTTCCTTATAGTACATTTCTGCTACTACTACAGACACCGTACTCTGAGAGGCGGGTGATTTATTTACTGGTAGGTGTCCTTCCAGCCATGCGTGAGCAGTAATACAGGCCAGATGTTTGACAAAACGAGAGACTTTCCTCCCCTCATGTACAAGGTGTTACCCCTTAACCAATTAGCTGGAGGAAAACACAAAGCTCTGCATAAGATTGTGCTGAGACAGCACACACAGGGAACGATGGAGGTGTTCAAATTCAAGAGGTGAAGATTCGAAATTGCTGTTCCAGAATTAATCAGTTTTAAGCTTGTACTGTGTAACCGAGTTAAAGTATAAAAGCAAGAATAGTTGGGTGTTACATTTTATACAGGGATCTGTTGTTGTATTTGTGAGTGTCATTACGCACACGTATCCTATAAATTCAGACGCAAATATCCAACTTATGATTTACTTTTATTTTTTTCATATGAGCTTAGACTTTCAGCACAGACACTTGCAAAACAATACTTGATTTACAAGTTGTATATTTGTTTATTTGGATGGATGGGTAGGTATAAAGAATGCTTTTGCTTTTTTTATTTTTATTAAACAGTGGTTTATTGAACAAATTGTGTCTGTCCTTAAATTAATTCAATTATAACAAAGTTTCTTACAGATATACAAATTATCTCTGCTAATGCTGTAAAGTGTAAACTATATAGTGAGCCCTTACTCACACATTACTATAATATTAAAGGTTAACAACAGAGCCCAAACTATTAGCATAGATTCAGCTGCTGTTTATTTTTAGATATAATAACTCAAATAACACATGTCGACTTCACATAAGGCAGTTTTTGCATTAACATCCAAATCTAATTATAAAATTATGTTTTTACTCCAATACGTTGTTGAAATATAATCATTTATACACAGTGTGTGTCATTTACATGACATATTTATTTAAAGGGGTGGTTGATTGCACCCTTTTTTGGTCTCTGATGTCCCCAGAGTGTGTCATGTTTCATGTTTTATAGCCTGTTAAAATGGTCCCTTTTTGAGGGTGAGCAAAAACGTGACGTTTTTGTGTGTCCCTTTAAATGCAAATGAGCTGCTGCTCATGGGGCGGAGCTTCAATCTGATGACCTCATGCAGACAGGCAATAAAACTGTTCAGCCGTTTATGTTCAAACCGGAGTCGGACAATGATAGAGAGACTCAAGAAGAAGAGACAACATGTAGAATGAGACAGGACGTTTCTGGAGGGTTAATTGATGAATTTATGAGCGATCTTCAGTCATTGATTAGCATATTTTGTCATGATAATCTATACATTCTCAGCATGGCCTTTGTTTCGTGTTGCTAGGGGCGGGGTTTATGTAAATGTCAGGGTTAGTGATGTCGCTAACCCGGGAGGAAGCTTGTGCAGTCCCTACCAGCCGTTTGTTGTAGTCCTTAAAAAGCGATTTCTTAATAATAAAATATCTCCCTTTACTTTGAACTTTGAGCGTCGTAGTGAAATCATAATCAACCACCCCTTTATTTAAACACACATTAATAATCCAGACATCAGTAACAGGTTTAGTAGAATATAATGAATATAACGGCTAATATGGGTCATATATTTAGTGAAAGAGTTGATTTCTCTAGTGAACTCACAGCTGTGGACACTGAAGGACTTCTGAGGTCATGTGATGCTGCGTGACATTGTTCTCAAGCTGTTTTATTGACGTCTTTCACCGTTGAGACACTGATTGAGCGATTACACCACATATGATGTGTTTCAGTGGATTGCGACGTATCCACAACACACCTTCAGATGTTCATTCATGTTTATTCTTTGACTATGACGAGATGATCGCGTTCACTCGCGTATACAGTGATCAGTCACGGCACATTAAAGAGCGGCAAAACGGCGTTTATCGTTTGAATTTCGTGATAAAATGGACAGAATACTTCATATGTTCATGTGGGAACTCGAATTGAAGTATGATCCGTCTGTAAAACAAGCCGACTGTTAACTGTTAAAGACACACGTGCACCGTACCGGAAGCCCTGTACCGAAACGGTTCTGTACGAATACGTGTATCGTTACACCTCTAATAGATTGGATGGATGGATGGCTGGATGGATGGCTGGCTGGCTGGATGGATGGATGGATAGACGTTTCTGACTTCAAATACACAGTTCAGGCAATTCTGACATTTTGTATGCTAGCATAAAAGACGTCAATCTGTAGTTTAATGTTCTTTGATTCAAAATGATTATGAAAATATTATTACCAGACTCATACGCTTGTAAACAACAACAGTTTGCTCATGGGTTAACAAGAGATTTGGAATTCGATTTATTCCCTATGAGTCAAAGCAATGGACGCCCTGACATATGCTGATCGCATTCATTCAGGTTTTCTGTAAATGCTACAGATCAGTGTTATGACATTAGCACAATTAGATTACTCCAAATTCATCTTTCAAATGTTCAACAAACATCATTTATCATCCATGAACCCGTGAAGTAACGCTCAGCCAAACAAGTCTTGATGCAAGAGAGGCACAAAGAGAGAGAAAAGACATCAGGAGGTCTCGTCCAGACTGACTGTGGACGTCCGCCAGGTTTTTCTCCAGAGATTATGCCCTCTGAGTGTTTTTTATATGTCAATGTCACAAGACAAATAGCAAAGGGGAGTATCTGCCCCCACACCCCCAAAGATGAATCACTCTTGTTGTCCAGTTTGCCAGTCTGGGCCATGATCTCACTGGCAAACGCTGCCATGGATTGACCTTCTACTCAAGGTAATGATTAGCCCCTTGAGCATGCGGCATCTGGCAAGGTAATGCATTGTTGGCACGTAAAAGTGATGCTGCAAGAGGCAGAAGGAGATCAGGAGACTCGTGTACCCTAGAGTTTGACCATCTGTGGCCTATTGGTCGTCATTAAGGTTTCTAATTTGGGACGACTGGGGAATAAACCAAACCAGGGCTGAAAATGTCATTACCTGACTCCTGGTGAGGTGTCCTCCCATATTTACATATTTATACACCTTAATTGTCTTTGCCTCACTGCCGTGACATTGAAGCGGTGCAAACCGGACCAGTTCTATTCCAGGTATCACATTTGATGAAAAGCCAGTGCCATTAATGTGATAATATAACCCTGTACGCTGAGACGGACAAATAAAAAGGAGTTAACGTTGTAGAATATTATTGCGACTGTTGTTTTGAAGGCCGGGTCACGTTAACGATCTCTTAATTAGAGCTTTGTTCAGATGGTGGTGCCTGAAACTGCCCATCAAAGCTAGCAAATCTTCCATTGACTTTAAAGCTGCGGTGTGTAAATTTTAGCGGCTGCTAGTGGTGAGGTTGCGATTTGCAATCACCCACCTCTCACCCCTCCCGTTCGGAGCACAAGGAGAAGCTATGGTGGCCGACACAGGACAAAGATGTCGTCTGAGACAGCAGAGAGTAGAGAAGTTTGTCCGTTTAGGGCCACTGTAGAAACATGGCGGCACAAAATGGCGGCTTCACTGTAAGGGACCCGCGGTGTGTGTCGATAGAAACGGCTCATTCTAAGATCATAAACACATAACGCTCTTTACACACCACTGAGAACATAGTTATGTATATTGTACTGCATTTCTGTTAATAGATCCTCATAAATACTACACACTGCACCTTGAAATGTAACATTTTAGAATAGACAATTAGCATATTAAAAAGCTAAAAATGAAAAATAAAACGAATGTATTATTTTCTGTTTGTTTTAGCATCAGGCAAAGGCATGAAAATGCACGTATTCAAACCTTGGTTGTTCATTGTTTGAATATTAGTTACACCTGTTGTTCATTTTGTTGATTTGCTTAAAGTAATATCAATACGCCGCTGCACTCATGGGGCGGCTCACAGCTCTTGATCATTACACAGGAATGAGAGTATAGTTCCTGCCATATCGGCCTAGAAAATTACAACTTCTCATTTTCCGTCCTTCTTAGTACACGATGGAACTACAGAAGAGTCGAGTTTTAAATAGGAAAAATATCAAAACTCTTTGGTCATTTTTTGAGCGAGATGCTAACGGTCTAATCAGATTCAATGATCCATGCTAAGCTATGCTAAAAGTGCTACAATCAGACCCGGAGATCGGCTGAAGGGATTAAAAAACGGTAAAACTCAACGGTTTAACTCTAGGGGAGTCGGAAAATGAGTCTATTTTCAAAAATAGTGGCTTGTTCCTTTAAGCCGCGCACTTGTGATGCCGCAGCCACACAGAAAGAATAAATGCCACACAGACGACAGACGCAGATGCGAAATGTGGGGAGAAATCCATTTGATTGTAGTTTAAATGAGAAATAATTGCAGTGCTCTTCAAAAGTTAGAATCGCTAAGGTGTCAGAACCGGTGAATGGTAAGGTTTCACAGAAAGAGAAAGTTATGCGAGTCATGTTTGCGGGCCAAATAACTCAATATGAAACGCAAAGACGTGAAATAAAACGGCATCATGTTACAGACATTTACAGTTACACACCCACCACAAGAGTAGCACAAACTCAAAACACCGTAACACACGTCAGTTTACACAGATGTGTGTGTGTGGGTTGGGTTTCAGGGATGTTCACTATAAAAGAGTTTGTTGCCTTGAACATATTGTATTTAATTACTTCAGTTTGTTTTTTAAGAATATAATATATCAGTTTAAATACTTCAATTAGTTGTTATATCATATTATAGGCTTTTATAATTAAAGCCTAATAAAGAATTGATCTCGCAAGGGGATTGTTTAGGGATCCTTGCCATTAAAAGTTTGAAAACCCCTGATATAGAAAATCTTGGAAATTCATAAGCAATAAACAAACATTTCAGTTTAATGCTGCTGTCGCCGATAATTGACTGTACAAAAACACATTCAAACACATCTCTGTGTAACCTCGGGGAGATTTTTAATAGTATTTCTTGGTAAAGTACAGTTAAAAAATCTCAGTCAACCTAAAGTGTGCTTGATTTAGTGACTTCTGAATGAACTGCTTTTTAAATGATTTACTATATCACTAAGTTACACCAAGGGTTAAATAAAATAGAAATAGCACATTAAAGTTAAAAGTTATAACTGCATGATGAAAGCACTTTGTATGTGTATTTGGTGTGTGTGTGTGTGTGTGTGTGTGTTTATGCACAGGTCTGGTATAAAGAGTGTTTTTGCTCAGGTGACTAAAATGTCCGCCCAATAAAGAAATGTTTTGCTCAGCGAGAAAATAAATTAGAGAGAATATTGCCCTCAAAGTTGTTTGTAAGGAAAAATAATAATATGGAAGTCAAGGTGGCCCAGAAACTGTTTGGTTCCCGACATTCTTCACAATATATTCTTTTGTGTTCAGCAGAAGAAAGAAATTCCCTTTAAGACTTAAAGTTCTCGTTGTGATATTACAGTTGTTCGGTTCCTGTCTTTGAGTATTTTGAGTTTTGTTTAATAAATAAATTGACACTGCTGCAAATCGATTCTTTTCCTCACGTCTGTGCAACCATTTGTGACAATCCCAAACGTTTGAACGCTAGTGTATATTTATTTATAGGGAATTCATGAGCATGGCCGAACTGAACACGTGTGCAAAACCCACCCAAAAATAGCCAGATAGTGTTTTTTGCTTTTTGAAAGAAATTAATACTTTTATTCAGTAAGAATGTGTTAAATTGATTAGAAGTGACAGTAAAGACTTTGACATTGTTACAATTTTTTCTATCCATCAAAGAATCCTGAAAAAAAGGTTTCCACAAAAGTATTATGCAGCACAACAAAGTTTCCAACACTGATAATACGTTTATTGACCACAAAACCAGTCATAAGGGTAAAGATGTATACATAATCTGAAAGCTGATTAAACAAGCTGATGTATGGTTTATAGGACAATATTTGGCTGAGATACAACTATATGAAAATCTGGAAATCTGATGGTGCAAAAAAATCGAAATATTGAGAAAATCTCCTTTAAAGTTGTCCAAATGAAGTCCTTAGCAATGCATATTACTACCAATAATACATTTATGATATGTTTATGATTTACAAAATATCTTCATGGAACATGATCTTAATATCCTAATGATTTTTGGCATAAAATAAAAATGGATCATTTTGACCCATACAATGTATTGTTGGCTATTGCCACAGATATACCCGTGAGACGCAGGACTGGTTTTGTGCGCTAGAGTCACATATTAGAATGATTTTTGAGGATCATGTGACACAGAAGACTGGAATAATGATGCTGAAGTTTCAGCTTTGATCACAGGAATAAATGATGAATAGTGATATTTCACAATATTACTGTTTTATTGTATTTTGGATCATATAAGAGCAGACCGAGAATAAGTTCTTTCAAAAACAAAAACCAACTTCTGAATGGTAGTAGACGTAAAACGTACACTCTAAAAAATGTTGTTGTTTTGCTAAACAACACTCTAAAAAATGTTTGCTTAAAACAACCCAATCACTGGGTTAGTCCATTTTAAAACATTTTAGAGTGTATATAAATGTATATCCAGTATCAAAAATTCCTGTGGAATGCATCTAATCCAAAACTGTTGTTGATGAGCATAGCCTAATATATGCTAAAATGATCTATGGTCAAGAGGGAAATGAAAGGACAGACATCTTACCCCGGGGCCTTAACCCATCTTACTCCATCTTTCTCTTAATACACCACCTTAGCTTACTTCAACGCTGTTGTTTTACTTTGCTGTCTTTCCTTTAGATTGAGAGCTTGTGCAGTTGCAAGGTTTGTAAAGCAAATAGAAATGCAATGCTTCCGGCACAAACAGAGACCGAGCTTATTTTTATCAAGCCCAGGCAGAGACGACAAATGATATGCAGAAAATGTTCCAGTTGGAAGCAGGGAAGAGCTCACTCAGTTGGGATGGTTAAGAATAGTTGTCAACCATACATAATGTAAGCACTGGTCAAAATAAACTGGACTGTTAATTATGTAGTGTACGGTGTGAAGCGTGACCGAAATATTATTAAAGCGACTGCAAATGGGGAAAAAAGGTTATAATGACCTTATTTTTCACAACTGAGACTAAACGTCTCAATGTAAATGTATGTGTGACACAAAGTAAACCTAATTCTTATCATTGTGTACCACTTTATATGTAAAAATACGGGCTTATATCTCACAATCTCAATTTTTGTCTTACTCTGGGGCAGAAATTGGCTTCCATTGAAATTCATGGCATTTGTTCTTTGGAGAAAAAAATCTGTCAAAGTTATCAGTCATGTCCATTATGCCCCACAATTCTATGCTTTTTTTTAGAGAACAATATCCACATCCCAAGTTTTACATTAGGAAAAAACCCTCAGCAGCTACTGTGAAAAATAAATGACAATTTCCTATAGAAAAATAAAGATATTTTATGAAATACTGTAATTTGTCAGAGATGTTATTATTGGGAGATTATTGGCTCTACCATTGGAAAAAGTGAAACGGCTAGCTTGGATCACTTGATAACCAATCACATTACAGCCTTGTTGTACAGATTGTCACAGAATTGTGCGACAGTCAATCGTTGATTGCAGATACCATAGAAATTAATAAGAAGTGCTGTAAACTAAATCATCATACCTGTTGCGCAATTGGGTCCGATGCATGGTCCAAAAGGGTTGTGCCTCGTCTCTTAATGAGTCATGGGTGTGTTTTGGGCGTAACGTGCAATAAACCAATCAATGGGCGTCGGAAGCAAAACAAATGTGGGTGGGTCCTCTCTCAGAATAAAAAATTACTGGAGCCTAGATGCCATTTACATTAAGTACTGTGCAAATATACGTGTATATATATAAAAAAAATGAAGAAAATATTAGAAAAGTGTAAATAAACCATCTAACGTGTTTAATAATAAGTGTTTATCGGTTAGGGGTAAGTAAACAGACGTGCTGAATTAGATACGGTAAAAGTGAGTGGGTCCAATATCATTGATCGTAACAAGTGGGTGGGTCTTGTCCCGCCCACATACAATGGTTCCGACGCCCATGAACCAATCAGAGTATCATCTCCCTTTCCCTTTAAAAGCCAGTGGCGCTCACGCCATGGCGAATTCGCTATTTACATGTGAGCGGGAAGACCGAACGCTTCTCCAGAGAGGAATCATTTTATTTGTATTATTTGGCATGTGTGTGTGCTGCTGCGCATCCCTGTGTGTGTAATAATCAGAGTGTTTGCGTGCTATGCACCGCCTATAGGCTCATATCTCTAACACACCCTTTAAATAACACACAAATACTGCACTATTGACTTTAGAGCAGGTGTGTGTTGGTCAGTGGTCAGTGGTTTTCAGTTCCTCACAATAACAATGCTCCAGATCACAGCTGGTGTTCAGACCAGACGCCCATGGGTGAACAGATGCGCCAGTGCATTTGATATTTCAACACGAGGAGCTGGACGTGAACATGAGATCTGCGTCCGGCTGACACTAGCAGAACACACGTGTGTTGGCGTCACATTGCGACGGCTGTATGATAGAAAGCCGAAAGTATACATATAAAGCCAAGTGTACGCGCACAGTCGAATGCACAGCCTTGCAAATCTGATGATGAAATTTGCATCACGCGCACAGCACGCTGACCCTCGAGTACGCATAAAAAAGTGAAGTATACTTTAGAGTAAACATGTTGAAGACTAGCCGTTGGGCTGTCGAGTCATTAAATGATAAGCGATTTCTTCACAAAAGCGGTTTACCGAAGGCTGTCCTCCAATGACATCCATTAAAACAGCCTCGTCTCTTTCTCTGTACCGCAGCGTTAGCAGGCGTTATGTTTTTTTGGCTAAGGTTGCAGGCTTTGAACATGTCCTTCCTTTTTTATTCAATTGCACTGACTTCAAACTGTGTCCACGTCAGAGTGAGATGTACAAGTTTGAGCATTTCCTTCAATATTCCCAAGATATGTGCACTAGGCTGACAAGAACTGACTTTTGGCTTTATTGTATGAAGAACAAGATACAGCTCGTTTAAGAAACTGGAGACTTCAGCTTGCCAGGAGTCACAAGAAATTTGCGGCAGACAAATTTGGCTAAAGCATTGGGAGAAAAGCATTTTCGCTTTCATTAGCCACCCTGTCCCTCCAGGGCTCACTGAGCCTGGTCTTCCCTCCCCCCAAACACACACACACACACTCTCTCTCTCTCATCTCTCTCTCTCTCTTCCTCATTGTCACATCTCTGCCTGCTTCCGGCTCAGCCAATCAGAGCGCAATGGGCGGAGCCTCTGGTCTCAGTTGGACAGAGCTTGTTGAAAAGAAAGAGATGCTTTCCTGAAAGACTTGGAGTAGCTCTCCTCTGCGCGAAGCTCACCGTTTTGGGGCTTGGCAGTGAGTGATGACTACAGCACGAGCAGCTCAAGTCTAGCTTAGCATTCTGGCACACACACACACACACACACACACACACACACTGAAAACACAGAGAGAGAGAGAGAGAGAGAGAGAGACAGTGGATGCCACAAATCAACCGTGGCAGGTGCAGTTTTCCGACTTGGAAGAAGCAGGATAATGCTAATGAGTTAAAAGAAGAGATCAGCTTCATATGGATTTATCTGTCTGATTGTAATCCTACTTGTTGTTTCGGAAGATCCCACATTGCACCTATTCCTGCTTGGACGAAAAATCGATTTGCATTCTGAAAGAACTGACGCTAAAGTTTGTGCATCTTGTGTTTAATCTTTAAGAAAAAGGAAAGAAAGGCAACTAATGGCTGTTTAACATTTGAATTGTATCCGTAAAGAGTGCACTTCGGAGCATCAATGCCTGGATTACCCTTTTGACTGCGTAGTGAACCCGTGTGAAATCACCGCGGAGGAGGTACGAGCCGGTGGGAGCTGCATTCCTCCACTGGAACATCCTGACTACACGCCGATCGGATACAAACGCTATAGGGACAGGAGTGAAACCACCCTTTACGGTCTGGGTGAGTACTCTGTCACAGTTCACTGGACACTCAATCTACATTGCTTTAAACCACTTCACTGAGCTCATCTCGTTGTGTTGGAATCATCTCCTGACATAAATGCTACAGCTTAAATCTGTCGTGCACATCTGATTATGGATATCTGCAGTGTCCAACTACGTCAGAGTCTCATAAGCGGCAGGTAACTTCATTTTGGATCCAAAAATGATCTCATTCAGATGCTGATTGATTCATTTGGTTTTAGTGTCTCTTCTGCATAAGCCATTAGTCTGTGGAAATGCATATAGTCGTCTTCACTGGTGTAGCGGGACATTTGCCTCCATCTCATTAAACTTGATTTCATCCCACAATGCTTTCTCAAACTAAATCTAGAGCTTGCCCCGAGAGTTTCCAGCTCCTTGCACAACGACAATAACCCAGAGGGGACGCTCTCAAAACACACAACTCCCTTTCCAAACTTTCTCCCCGCTTCGAAGCTTTTGAACATAATACAGAAAAAACACGAACAGCAGTGGAGAGATAAAACAAAACCGCCCCACAGCTACAGTGACTCACGGGGTGGCTCGCTCGTAGTTTGGCTTGGACGTGTGCCTGGACACCGCAAGAAACCGAACTCCTTGATTTCTTAGGCATACTGTCTTTTGCACTCGTCTGAGGGGTAGACGTCTGCATTGTCTTACATGTGTACATGAATCCTCTTTTCTCACCCTGACAGTGGCAGAACAGATGCACGCTGACATTTGCACTGTTGTACAAGAATATTTAATGCCTCTTTCTGTCAAAATACAAAGCAGCTTGCTTTTTAATCTGTTGCAGAAATATTTAAGCCGTCCGTGGATTCTCTCTTCACATCTCTCTCTCTTTCTCTCTCTCGCTCTTCCCCTCCGTCTTAACAGTAGGTTTCAATACAAATCATTTTGGAAGAGCCGATTCCTGGTGTGGTTTTTCTGTGTCTACAAAGCAAACCCACCAGGCCATCTTTCCGTGGGAAGAATAGCATTTTAATCCACTTTTATTTAGCAGTCGTGAATTTGTATTGTGCGCTTACACCTACACGATAGTCAGCCATTGACTATTTCGTCACAACAAGCAATCAGAAAACAATCGGCCACTTCCATTTAAGAGAAAATAAACTCTTTGGAGACGAGCGTACAGCACTTATGCAGCACTTTTGATTCTTAACATTGCCTACAGAGGGAGCAGTTCTCTTAGCAAGCACCTCAGAGCATCAGAATGCTATTCAGAACCATTGCAAAAAGAAGAGATGACTGCTCGATTATCAGTTTGCAGTATTGATTTGTTATTTGAGAGGTCTATCCATTCAATCTGACATCCAGACATGATCGGGTCCCACTGATTTATCCTATGTAAGGTGAGCAGAACATGCTGAATATCTGCATCTGAGACGTGCAGGCCGAAGTTATTGGGATGCATGACGCTTCCCTAGTGCACACTCTCTCCTGCTTACTAAGAAGCCCTCTGAGGCTTTTGAAGTGTTAAAGTGGAAGAAGAACACAAAACTCCATTTCCAGTCCCAGAGGGGACGCCGATATATATGTGTGCATGTGTGCTGTCATTTGCTCTGTGAAGTTATAAAAGAAATATCGATCTGCCCAAGCAATATTCACCATCTCGGAGGATAAACTAATGTAAAGAGGATTCAAAATATAATGGAAATATAACCAGTCTGAGGCGATCTCACTTCACAAAGTGCGAGCTGGATAGAAATGTGCATTGTGTATATAAAGCACATTTTATTATGTAAGGTTTGCGGCAGACTGAAATGAAATCTCACAGTTTATCTGTAAAGCCACTTGATATTTTTCAGTATGTGCCAGCTTTATAATACACACTCCCTGTGCTTTTAACAAATGCAATTTTGTGTATTAGAGAACGCTAAAGGCCTTAGGTTGACTGCACACACACACACACTCACACACACACGAGTGATGGGCAAATAGAGAACGCAAAGATTTATGTGAGTTGTACTGCAATTAGCAGATAATCATTTGGGAAATATTCTGGCTTTAAAAAATGTAAAATTCATACAAGTGCATAATGAAAATGATTTCCGATGTTTGGTTATCTCGCTCATCACGTCTGTTGCCATCCGAAAGCGTGATTTGCTTGGCTCATTAGTATGCATAATTACATGCAAAAGTCTAAATATCCAAGAAACATCCTAATAAATCCTATAGCCCGAGCCCGTCTGAACGTACTTGCGTGTGTCATTGGACGTTCAGAGAGCAGAACTGTGGGGTGGATGACATCGGGCGCAAAAATTCATAACATAAAAATGATAATATCTATCATAATGCCTAAAAGCAAGATGAGAGGATATGAGAAAACCAGAAAAATGCATGCATAATTAAATATAAAAATATCGTATATTCATAAAAAGATGAGGCAGACAGACATATCCGTAGATAGTGTTGTCTATAAGTTTGCTAAACGTTGGCTTCAGGCCTTCAGTATAGTCTCATTAGTGTCCAGGATGAGTAAATTAAGTCTTTCATGTCGGTTATCATATGGTGTATTAAGTCACTCATTAGATAAGCTTCAGTAGTTTTCAAATCTAATTTCCAAGGGGATCCCAGGTCTGCTCATTTAATGGAAGGGACATTTAATTTAAATAAATTGGGTAATTCCCCTGCCCAGACCAAACTAAAGCATAAAAGAGCAGATATTTACAGATAAAAAGATGGGCTGCTTTCATACACTCTAAAAAAAGCTGGGTTAAAAACAACCCAAGTTGGGTTGAAAATGGACTAACAAAGCGATTGGGTTGTTTGAACCCAGTGAATGGGTCGTTTTAACGTTAAAACAACCCATTCGATGGGTTAAAACAACCCAATTGCTGGGTTAGTCCATTTTCAATCCAACTTGGGTTGTTTTTAACCCAGTGAATGGGTCGTTTTAACGTTAAAACAACCCAATTGATGGGTTAAAACAACCCATTTACTGGGTTAAAAACAACCCAAGTTGGATTGAAAATGGACAAACCCAGCGATTGGGTTGTTTTAAGCAAACATTAAACCCAACCGCTGGGTTAAAACAACCCAATCACTGGGTTAAAACGACCCAATTGCTGGGTTAGTCCATTTTCAACCCAACTTGGGTTGTTTTTAACCCAGCATTTTTTAGAGTGTATAATTTGGATTATGGAAATGCCTCCTTTAGATGCGTAACTCACAGTTATGGTATCAACTTAAAATTCACATTTATAGTAGTAGTATTTGTTATTATTTTTTTTTTTTTATGCTATAAATTAGAGTTATTATTATTATTAATAATAAATTACATACAAATACAGCAAGTCATATAGATGCAGCAACAACATTCATTTATAAGACTTTACACTCAAAAATGCTGGGTTAAAAACAACCCAAGCTGGGTTGAAAATGGACTAACCCAGCAATTGGGTTGTTTTTAACCCAGTGAATGGGTTGTTTTAACCCAGCGGTTGGGTTAAATGTTTGCTTAAAACAACCCAATTGCTGCGTTAGTCCATTTTCAACCCAATTTGGGTTGTTTTTAACCCAGCATTTTTTAGAGTGTAATTTGGATTATGGAAATGCCTCCTTTAGAGACGTAACTCACAGTTATGGTATCAACTTAAAATTCACATTTATAGTAGTAGTATTTGTTTTTATTTATGCTATACATTATTGTTATTATCATTATTAATAATAAATTACATACAAATACAACAAGTCATATAGATGTGGCAACAACATTCATTTATAAGACTTTACACTCAAAAATGCTGGGTTAAAAACAACCCAAGCTAGGTTGAAAATGGACTAACCCAGCAATTGGGTTGTTTTAACCCAGTGAATGGGTTGTTTTTACCCAGCAGTTGGGTTTAATGTTTGCTTAAAACAACCCAATCGCTGGGTTAGTCCATTTTCAATCCAACTTGGGTTGTTTTTAACCCAGTGAATGGGTCGTTTTAACTTTAAAACAACCCAATTGATGGGTTAAAACAACCCATTCACTGGGTTAAAAAACCCAATTGCTGGGTTAGTCCATTTTCAACCCAACTTGGGTTGTTTTTAACCCAGCATTTTTTAGAGTGTAATTTGGATTATGGAAATGCCTCCTTTAGATGCGTAACTCACAGTTATGGTATCAACTTAAAATTCACATTTATAGTAGTAGTATTTGTTATTATTTATTTTTATTTATGCTATAAATTAGTGTTATTATCATTATTAATAATAAATTACATACAAATACAACAAGTCACATAGATGCAGCAACAACATTCATTTATAAGGCTTTACACTAAAAAATGCTGGGTTAAAAACAACCCAAGCTGGGTTGAAAATGGACTAACCTAGCAATTGGGTTTTTTAACCCAGTGAATGGGTTGTTTTAACCCAGCGGTTGGGTTAAATGTTTGCTTAAAACAACCCAATCGCCGGGTTAAAACAACCCAATTGCTGGGTTAGTCCATTTTCAACCCAACTTGGGTTGTTTTTAACCCAGCATTTTTTAAAGTGTATAATTTGCATTATCGAAAATCATAGATTTGTTCCCGTTTGGACCTGTAGTGATTTGGCTGCGTATTAAGACATCCACAGCATATCCGGTTATGTGGTATGCACAGCCACATTCCCAGTTAATAGTGAATTTCACCATGACGTGAGGCATCAAAATGGGATGCTCCCTGCCAGCTGGTCAAGGGGCCAAGGGGAAAATGATTAATTTGACAAAGATTTAAAGATCAAAGGCAATGACTAACCAGGAAGCCTCGATCTCCTACTGCAGACGAGCACAGAAGGAGTCTCCACCAATCAGCCCTAGCAGCAGGACCTCTTCTCCAAGTTTTAATTGGTTGCTGCGTACCGGCCGTTTTCTTCACAGACGTCCAGCTGGACAACATTACATGTGGCGACGGGGTCGGCTATCGCACTGCCTTTGCTGTTCTTCCTGCGAAGAGACTCTGTGGTAGAGAATAATGTGGAAACCATTCATAATGGGGTTGCCTCATCAAGGAGCCATTTTCCTACACGAAAGTAAACTATTTCCTGTGAATGTGCAAGACTTCCGACTTCAGGATTCCCACTCTTTATCAGCAATCATTTTCCAGTACATTTAAAATTTTACTACGCCGAGAATAAAAGACAAGGATCACGCCAAATATTGCTCTCTAAGTCTCCAAGCGTACAGTTTATTGCCATGACTTAACTATAAAATCAGTTTCTAATATGAGCATAATCATATATTATGTCTTGTGGAAGCTTGCTTGCACTACAGAATAAATAAATGATTATAATTGTATTATTATCCTTTATTTTTTACTAGGAAATAATCCCATTGAGATTCAAAATCTCTTTTTCAAGGGAGTCCTGGCCAAGACAGCAGAAAAAAATACATATTTTTACCTTCTTTTTTTAAAATTAAATGCTGTATTTCAAAAAAGGTAATCGTGACTTTTTAATCTCGCTATTCTGACTTTTTTCTTGCAATTGGGAGTCATAAAGTCAGAATTGGGAGTTATAAACTTGTCTTTTTTTCCTCAGAATTGGACTTTATAACTAAGTAAGAATTGCAAGATATAAACTCACAATTGTGAGAAAGTCAGAATTCACAATTTTGGCTTTATAACACACAGTTGCGAGTTTATATCACACATTTCTGACTTTGAAAACTTGAACTTGAAAACTTGAGATCGCGAATGTGATCCAGATGCTGAATGTACTGGGAAATGAGCTCTGACGAGGACAGTGATGATGGTATAAAACATCTGCTCAAACTGAACCCTCACAAGCTCCAAAAGGTAACGAAATATATATATATATTTTTTTTTCTGTAATTGCTGCTCTAATATCAGGAGTTTTATACACTCACCTAAAGGATTATTAGGAACACCTGTTCAATTTCTCATCCAGTATGGGGCAGTCCTGTGGGCCAAAATGCCTTGTTGATGCTAGAGGTCAGAGGAGAATGGGCCGACTGATTCAAGCTGATAGAAGAGCAACTTTGACTGAAATAACCACTCGTTACAACCGAGGTATGCAGCAAAGCATTTGTGAAGCCACAACACGCACAACCTTGAGGCGGATGGGCTACAACAGCAGAAGACCCCACCGGGTACCACTCATCTCCACTACAAATAGGAAAAAGAGGCTACAATTTGCACAAGCTCACCAAAATTGGACAGTTGAAGACTGGAAAAATGTTGCCTGGTCTGATGAGTCTGGATTTCTGTTGAGACATTCAGATGGTAGAGTCAGAATTTGGCGTAAACAGAATGAGAACATGGATCCATCATGCCTTGTTACCACTGTGCAGGCTGGTGGTGGTGGTGTAATGCTGTGGGGGATGTTTTCTTGGCACACTTTAGTCCCCTTAGTGCCAATTGGGCATGGTTTAAATGCCACGGCCTACCTGAGCATTGTTTCTGACCATGTCCATCCCTTTATGACCACCATGTGCCCATCCTCTGATGGCTACTTCCAGCAGGATAATGCCCCATGTCACAAAGCTCCAATCATTTCAAATTGGTTTCTTGAACATGACAATGAGTTCACTGGACTAAAATGGCCCCCACAGTCCCCAGATCTCAACCCAATAGAGCATCTTTGGGATGTGGTGGAACGGGAGCTTCGTGCCCTGGATGTGCATCCCACAAATCTCCATCAACTGCAAGATGCTATCCTATCAATATGGGCCAACATTTCTAAAGAATGCTTTCAGCTCCTTGTTGAATCAATGCCACGTAGAATTAAGGCAGTTCTGAAGGCCAAAGGGGGTCAAACACAGTATTAGTATGCTGTTCCTAATAATCCTTTACGGGAGTGTATATTATCGCAGCAGGTATAGAGCTATTCATGTTAGATATAGATCCGGGTCACTAAAGACCCCGATATGTAAGAATGTTTGGCAAAACAGTCATGCATTTAAGGGTTAATGAGCATACATATCATCAGCGCGGCATCGCATGTCAAGTTTGTAGAGCTTTATTCAGTAAAATTCTGATTTTGACCGCGTCTGAAATGGGTCAAACCATAGATATTACCTAAGAAGTTCAAGTAAATACGCTAGAAATCCACGCTCATTGAAGGATGTGCATTTATTGAGTGGATGGAGAAAGAATAGACGTATGCAGGATTTAATTTGACGGTACGCACAAACTACAAAATGTTTTTTTTTATGTAACACTATAAAGTTAAATAAGCATATATAACTATTACACACCACAGAGCACCAGAGAGAGAGCAATGCTACCGCAGAACCACATTCATTTTACATTTTAAATATTTTAAATATGAAAACAACGAAATTGAAATACGAAAACCAAAAAAAATATGAAAACAACGAAAAGCAACAAAATTGTCAGATGTCCATTTTGCACATGTTCCCAGAGGAAAACTACTGAAAAACAGCACTGGTTGTTCTCTCAATACCCAGTAGTGATGGGAAGTTCGGTTCTTTTCCACGAACCGATTCTTTCGGACAGTTCATTTCAATGATCCGGTTAAAAAAAAAAACGGTTCACTGGTTCTTTTACGTCCTCACGTAATGACGTCATTTCTATCATCCCGGCGGATGAAAATACACTAAAACACATTCATATAAAGTAATTTGTAATAATAACATAGCATAATAAAAATAATAATAATAAGTATCGTCATCATCATCTTGGATAAGTTCTTACATTTACGTTTTGCAAAAGCACTCAATACAGCCACTGTGGTGCAAACGTGGATGTTTACAGGGATTAAATAAACTTACATTGACATAACATAAACTTACACAAGTCCTCGGTTCACCCGTGCTCATATTATCAGCACATTTCTGTACCGATGACCGGTTGTACATGCATGCATTTACATTTATGCATTTGGCAGACGCTTTTATCCAAAGCGACTTACAGTGCCCTTATTACAGGGACAATCCTCCTGGAGCAACATGGAGTAAAGTGCCTTGCTCAAGGACACACTGGTGGTGACCGCTGGGATCGAACCAGCAACCGTCTGCATATCAGTTCCAGGGTTTAACCCACTGGACCACCATCTCCACTCCACTCCATGCTCAGCTCATCGGTTCTCATCGAACGTGTCCGAAAGGAACGGTTCGTTCAGATTCGAGAACTGTTAACTCGAGAACCGCTGTACGTTCGGTAGCTTTAGTAACTCATGGATCAGCGCTGACTCGAGACGCGAACCGTTTAGAACGATTCAGTCCGATTTGGTGAGCTGGTTTGACCGGTTCACTAAAAAGAACCGGTTCAAAAGAACGATTCGTTCGCGAACCGGACATCACTAATACCCAGCATAATAGTTTAGAATGATTGGATGGCACCTGGACACGCACCTGCCCTACAACATCCGCAGCACTGCAACCTCACAACCAATCATTACTGCTGAGCGTGGACACCAGAGAACCTGTCCGGCGTGACGCTGCGAGTGGAAGAGACAGAAGAACCATTGTATTACACACCACAGGCCTGTCATTGTCTGTACCCCAATCCCCTGGTCTCTGAGGCAAGATGGATGGCCATGGTTATGGCGAACTCTCCTGGCATTTCATTCACGGCCCCCTGACCTTTCCCAGCAGCAATGTGATGCACATAACCAATCGATCAACTCCTGACCACTGTCTCTCCGAGGACAAGTAGTGTACCAGTGTGCTATTTATGTTCACTCAAATCTGCAATACGGGGATCAATGTGAGATTCATGGCCAACCTTGGTTACGACAAACTCTTGGAGCTATGTACATGCGTGGAAATATAACGGTTAGTGGAGATTGATGCTTGGAGATTAGTAGACTTTGTAGGGATTGATCACCTCAGATAGACCATTTGTAATTCTCACAGTGCGGAAAGTCTCATTAGTGACCGAAACACAGTTCATTACTGGCTTTACTTTGAGTTGTTCACTGCACCATTTCACAAATTCTTCAAGAATCAAACAGAAGAACTGAAGAAGTCGTTCCGCTTTGTCCTCTGCCCCCTTTGTCTTTTTATCTGGTGTGCACTGAACACAGACTCGCTTCCTTGTTGATGATTGGACGTATAGGCTAAGTTCCCCATTTTGTTTTGTGATTTTTATATTTGAAAAGGGTAGACATGACAGCTACATTATAGTCTATTGTACTCCATTTCTGTTAAATAACAAAGAGGAGAAGATGAAATGTCAGGTTATGCATATTTGGTATGGCACATTTTACTTTGCCTCATTTATATTCATAGTTGCCTCACGTGGCTTCTTTAAAAAAAAAAAGATGAATTACCTTTTAATTGATATGTGTATGAACATGATTGTAAAGGATCACACTGGTATTAAGATCTTAAAGCGATGTTCTTTTGGGGTAGATCATTGAATAAACCCTCCATTGTTCTGCCCAAGTGATTTTAAAGCAAAGAAAAGCAAAATAAAAATATAAAATAAAATATATAATAAAATAAAAATAGCACTTTTAGCACAACTAAAATGCTGCAATCTAATCTAGTTACACCTTTACAATGAACATTCTGTCATTGCCTTCTCATCCTCATTTTGCTCAAAACCATTTTGACCTTTTTCTCATGAAAGGTTAAAGGAGTTATTAAAAATGTCGAAAATCCTCTTTTGAATAACATAAAGTGCATCACTGACTGCCAGCTGCTGGAGAAATGTTGCTTGCTTTATACATATTATATACAATATTTACACACACACACACGCACGCACAGACACATGCACACACTACCCCTAAACCTACCATCACACACACACACGCACACTCACACGCACACGCACACGCACAACCCCTAAACCTACCCATCACACACACACACACACGCACACTCACACGCACACGCACAACCCCTAAACCTACCATCACACACACACGCACACTCACACGCACACGCACAACCCCTAAACCTACCATCACACACACACGCACACTCACACGCACACGCACAACCCCTAAACCTACCCATCACACACACACACACACACACACACACACACACACACACACACACACACACACACACACACACACACACACACACACACACACACACACACACACACACACACACACACACACACACACACACACACTACCCCTAAACCTACCCATCACAAACACACACACACACACACACACACACACACACACACACACACACACACACACACACACACACACACACACATACACACAGACACACACACACTACCCCTAAACCTACCAATTACACACACACACACACACACACACACAGACACACACACACACACACACACACTACCCCTAAACCTACCAATCACTCACACACACACACACACACACACACACACACACACAGACACACACACACACACACACACACACACACACACACACTACCCCTAAACCTACCAATCACACACACACACACACACACACACACACACACACACACACACACACACACACACACACACACACACACACACGCACCTGTCTCAAAAGGCTTCAATTGTTGAACTCATATCCTGTCTACATGCATATTTCATCTAATCTGGCGCTGCGTGCTGTGCTGTAATCAATGAAGGTAATCCTTATTGACATCGGATTGAGTTTAGCACCGCTGTGCACCTCCACAATGACCTTTTGAAGGACTTAATGAAACTCAGATGTTTCTTATCACCGTGTTGAGAAAAAATATGAAAGACAACATATTTGTTCCTTCCATGATAACCTCTTTCCATCTTCTTCCATCACTTCATGGCTGTCTGTGACTCTTAATCATTCGTGGTGGGAGTGTGTGAGCTCAGTGCGTTTGAGATGGTCATCAGCACGTCCCTCTCAGCCTCAGCACTTCTCATCTCACCAATGAGATTATCAGCAGGCAGGTATGAAAATCCCCTGCTGATTAAATGTCCTTCAGTCCTGACGTCTGCCACCCCTCCGTCCATTAAATTCTGTAACTGTTGTTGACACTTGGCCACATCTGAGGGCGGTTTGAAGATCCCTATCTGAACACCATCCAATCCCCTATTCCAGCTCGTCCTGGGCGAAGTTTTCAATGATAAGCGCTGCGTTCTTGCCCAATTAGAATTGTATACTGACAAAATACACTACTTTTTTTTTAATCCTGAGCAAGGATGCATTAAATTGATCCAAAGTCACAGTAAAGACATTGTTACAAAATATATATTTCAAACAATTGCTCTTCTTTTGAACCTCCTACACTGTCAGAAAAAAAGTCAAATGGTACCCCTGTTCCCATACATTGGTTAACTTCAAATTCAAGGAGCTTTCAAGGACTTTTCAGGTCCAATACCCTCAAATTCAAGGACTTAATGTGGGGACACAGATCTGGGGCCCAGGGCCGGCCGTGGCATAGTCAAATGCTAGGGGCGCCACTCATCCATAGGGGCACCAAAATGTATTACTGATACTATTTTATTCATATTAATTTAAAATATTACCAAAAAAAGCGCAAAAAAAAAAACTTAACTAAGTCCCTGCATCGTCCCGGTCCGCCTCATCAATCTCCCCTGCCGAGCTTGAAGTGCGTCAGAAATATAACGCGTGATCAGTTTAACGTTGGGAATGAGTTGTGTCGCACCGCCTCTCTAATACACATCTAATATAGACAGGATTGCTTTCATTGTTAAGGGTGCTTGGCCGCTCGCTCCAGGTGTAGACACGGGGAAAGTTGCCTGATCATTTATGACGGATGGCCATAAAAAAACAGAAGCTCTGATGCAGGCAAGACAAGGGAAACACTGCAACAAATGCTCTTCTTATTTAGGATTTTTGTCTTGTTTCTATAGTCTAAATATCTAACAATTCTTAAACCAAGATGCATTTACTAGATACGTAAAATGATATTTTTTCTTAAGTGAGTTTGTGCTTAAAACAAGCTCAATGATCTGCCAATGGGGTGAGACAAATAATCTTGTTTCTTGTTTCTGTCCCAAACAGAAATAAGATCATTTTTCTCACCCCATTTGGCAGATAATTGTGCTAGTTTTAAGATAAAACTCACTTCATTTAGATTTTTTTCCCCAGAAAACAAGGAAAAAATTATCTAATGTCATTTTACTAGTAAATACATCTTGATTTAAGAATTTGTTGATGTTTGGACTGGACACTTAATAAGAAGAACATTTTTTTGCAGTGTAAAGACAGAGGGAAAGTGCTGTAATGAATGAACAGTTTATTTATTTGCATAGTAGTAAAATACTAATGTACGCTAATTAATTCCAGTTTTACCTTAAACTATATGCAAGCAGCTGTTCTGGGATTTCTCTGGGTTCTCCAGTGGCCACAGACAGTGGATTTTGTCAAAAAGAATCATATCTGTTTTTTTAAACGCATGTAATATCACTTTTTTAATAGCCTAATGTTTTTACTCTACAGTTGTGCAGTTTTAAGGGGACATATGGACATTTTAAAATGTATTTGCCGAAATTAGTAATGATATTTATATACAGGTTTATTTAAAATAGCAACATTTTATGTAAATTTCACATTAAATATCTACATTTCTCAGTTTAATTCATGGTAAAACATGAATGTGCATATTAGTGGAAGTTTGCTGCATCTGCTGGAAAACAAACACTTTTGCTAGTTCTCAATAGTTTGCCAATGGGGTAAGAAAAATAATCTTGTTTTCTGTTTGAATTAAGATTATTTTTCTTACCCCACTGGTAGATTATTTTGCTTATTTTAACCAAAAACTCCTTTAATTTTGAGCTATTGTCCCCCAAAACAAGACAAAAACTTTTGCTTGTCTAGTAAATGCTTCTTAAATGTAAGATTTTTTTTATATTTGGACTGAAAACAAGACAAAAATACAGCTTTTTTGTCATTTTTGACTTATAACAAAAAACAGAACAATGTCTAAAAGCTGCTGTGTGACAGTATGTACAGCAAACTAGCTAAAGAAACACAGAACAGACGTTTGTATAAGCTGTCGACCCAAAAGGAAGAATGGGTCAATTTTGGGATCCTGACTCAGTTTGCCTACATGTACAGTAAACATGTTGTCACTGTTAAGTCAAATATCCAGATGTCAGTTTTGTATATTATATTTCCTGTCTCTGATGGCGTCCCCCTCTAGTGTGTGTAGTTCTCAGTGTAATATAACATGTTGTGCTCTGTCTCAATTGCCTGCATCCACTTTTGTGTCCTTAAATGCTTGTTTTTTGGGTCAACAGTTTATAAAGGCTTCTGGGTTTTTGGTTCTGTGTGTTTTAGCTTGTTTGCTGTACACCCTGTCACATATCAGCTTTTAGACATTGTTCTGTTTTTTGTTGTAAGTCAAAAATGACAAGGAGGCGCTTCACACAATACAAAGTCAATGGCGAGGGTTTGATTGTTTTGCCCCGGTGGGCGTGGTCTTCAGATTATGATGCTAGTACCTTACGATATATGTATTGCTACTTTTATATGCACCTTTTAAGGGTACAAAGATGTTATTTTAGGGATACTGGCCCAGTGACACGCTGTTGTACCCTTAAAGGTACAATTTATTATTTTTTTTCTGTGAGTGTATTCGTAAAAGAATCCTAAAAAAGATGTATTAAGCTTTCCAGCACAGCTGCTTTCAAATTTCTTGAGCATCAAATCATCATATTAGAATGATTTCTGAAGGATCCTGTGACACTGAAGATTAGAGGAATGATGCTGGAAATATAAAACTTTAAATGTTAATAATATTTCACAATATTGCTGTTTTTACTGTGTTTTGATCAAATGAATGCCACTGACCACAAAGAGACTTCTGTAAAAAACAGTGTGCTGTGTGTTGGACTCCTCACCGTGTGCATGTCTTAGACTGCCAATGACAGACAGACCTCACAGACAGAGAAAAACAGATTGTAGAGTGTCTGAGCAATTTGATTTTTTAGCACACAAGACTCTCATGCTGACAGTCACAGGGTCTATGTGAGGATTGACTCATCTTGCAGAAGTCCATTTTGTTCATGTTTTATTTCATCTGTGAGGTTCATGTCTCCGCCACTGCAGCGCTCGGGCAAATGACTCACAGTTCCTCTCCCACAATGCCTACAGGCGTAAATCAGCCTCAGTGGGATTAAAGCTGAATGTGAACAAGATTAAATGGCTCTTGCAACTGTCTTCCCAGACGTCTTATTGGAATTCACATGGCTCTCTGCATGGTCCAGACCCGACTCGGCTTTCACGGTCCAGGAGTTTTGCAAACGGCTGCCGGCCGACGCTCTTATGGACGTGGTGTGAGGGATAGCTCTCAATGCCACGCACAGTTTATACGGCCAGCTAAACGTTTGGACACACTTGAGTTTTGCATGATATTACAAAGCCATATTTCAAACAATTGCTGATCTTTTTTTTTTTTCAAAACTAGCATTAATAATTAAAACAATTACATAAAAAAACTATACAAATTTAAATGAACAAGTTGGACTGCAAAGTGAGAAGCAGCTAAAGTATAAACTAGATTTGATTTGTTTGTTTTTTACAGATATTTTAAAAATTTACAAAAAGTCTGGTTTCATACAGTGATTTAGACAGTAAATGTTTTATATTCATTTATTTATTTATGAATCATTTATTCAATAATTTAGATTTTCATTAAATCAATCCTGTTTGCGGTAATTTAATATTTAATATTAAAATAATATTGTTTTATATTTTTGAAATAAATCTCTCTTGCTCACTGCATTCATTTGATCAAAAACTGTAATATTGTGATATATATATATATAAAACTATTTTCTAATGTAATATATTTTAAAGTACAACCCGTCCCAAGTTGGGTTGAAAATGGACAAACCCAACGATTGGGTTGAATGTTTGCCCAACATGCTGGGCAGTTTTATTTAACTCAACTATTGTTTAAAATTACTATATGTCTTAAAACCCAAAATAGGTTGGACATTAAAAATCAGACACATAATTACTAAAGACAACAATAATAATCAAAAGGTGAACATTTATTAATAAGCAATTAAAAAAATGTGTATTGTTTAATTATTATTCATTAAACGTATTAATAATGTTCATCTATTAAACATAGTATTAAAAAAAGTGAATTTCCAACATACATTGGCAAGCAATGCCGTATTTTTTTAACAATAGCTGTAACAAAAACTATCCAGCAGGTTGGGCAAACATTTAACCCAACAGCTGAGTTAAAAAAAAAACATTCACTGGTTAAAACAACCCATTCACTGGGCTAAAACAACCCATTCGCTGGGCTAAAACAACCCATTCACTGGGCTAAAACAACCCATTCGCTGGGCTAAAACAACCCATTCACTGGGCTAAAACAACCCATTCCCTAGGCCATGGGCGTCGGAAGCAAAGAAATGTGGGTGGGTCCTCAGAATTTTTTTTACTGGAGTAGATGCCCATAAGTACAAATATACCACTTTGCTTACTAAGCGAATAGTTCGGAAAGACAAAGTTACGGGAATCGCCATGTCATCAAGAGCAGCAGTAGTGTAGGGGTAAGACCTACGGCATATAGTTTTGACACAAGTCGACCCGCGGTTCGAGTCCGCCTTTCAACGAGCTCAATCTTCTATCACATATCAGATCCGAAAGGCATTTATTTTCAATAAAAATGACGAAAATATTAGAAAAGTGGAAATAAAGCGTCTAACATGTGTTTAATAATAAGTGTTTATCGATTAGGGGTAGGTAAACAGACATGTGCTGAATGTTAGAGACGATAAAAGTGAGTGGGTCCAATATCATTGATCGTAAAAAGTGGGTGGGTCTTGTCCCACCCACAAACAATGGTTCCGACGCCCATGCCCTAGGCTAAAACAACCCATTCGCTGGGCTAAAACAACCCATTCACTGGGCTAAAACAACCCATTCGCTGGGCTAAAACAACCCATTCGCTGGGCTAAAACAACCCATTCCCTGGGCTAAAACAACCCATTCGCTGGGCTAAAACAACCTATTCGCTGGGCTAAAACAACCCAACCGCTGGGCTAAAACAACCCATTCGCTGGGCTAAAACAACCCATTTCGCTGGGCTAAAACAACCCATTCACTGGGTTAAACAACCCAATCTCTGGGCTAAAACAACCCAATCGCTGGGCTAAAACAACCCAATCGCTGGGCTAAAACAACCCATTCGCTGGGCTAAAACAACCCATTTCGCTAGGCTAAAACAACCCAATCTCTGGGCTAAAACAACCCAATCGCTGGGCTAAAACAACCCAATCGCTGGGCTAAAACAACCCATTCGCTGGGCTAAAACAACCCAATCGCTGGGCTAAAACAACCCATTCGCTGGGCTAAAACAACCCAATCGCTGGGCTAAAACACCCCAATCGCTGGGCTAAAACACCCCATTCGCAAGGCTAAAACACCCCAACCGCTGGGCTAAAACAACCCATTCGCTGGGCTAAAACAACCCATTCACTGGGTTAAAACAACCCAATCTCTGGGCTAAAACAACCCAGCATATTTTAGAGTGTAGTTATTATATAACAATTGCATTGCAGAAGTGGGTTAAAGTAGTCATGTTGAACAAACCTTGGACACCCTTTTCGTTCATGATGGATTTTTAAATATAATTGCAAAAATGAGTTCAATAAAACGCTCCTACAGTTTAAACAGAAATGCAGGTATCTGTTGAGAATAAGCTTCTAAATCGAAAGGATCTCCAAACTTACATTAATAGTGCATTTATTCCAAAGACTGCTCATGATGGGCTCAGTATCTGCATGCCGTGGAGTTGAATGACAACGCACTCCGTATGAAATTTTAAAGACAGTCTTCGGAAAGGTCATGGCATTATGTGAGATAAGCAAAGCGAAAGGTCAGAGAGAGTCTACATTTTCCTTCCGATCCTACCAAGAATACTTATGACGGAGCTTTTTAGAAATACTTCTGTGTGTGAGTGTGAAAGAGAGCATGACGGAGAGAAGCCAAAACAGCGACAGCGATGAACAAAGTATGCTAATGAGAGGAGAGGAGAGGTCAAGTGGGTCAAGGCCAATGTGCTCTCGGACATATCGGCGGTGACGGGTTCAGGATACCACATGCATGCGGAGATAAAAAGTACCAGGAGGAATGTTAGAGAAAACTGTGATGTTGAGATTAAAAAAAAGATTGTATAACCGACTCTGAGCAAGCAATTTTCAATCGCTCTCTCTCTCATGCAAATGGACACTCCATCAGCCGTGCTTCCTGTGAGACGCAGGTTCACTACGGCAAGCAGGGCAAG
This sequence comes from Romanogobio albipinnatus, assembly GCA_023566225.1. Lineage (NCBI taxonomy): Eukaryota > Metazoa > Chordata > Actinopteri > Cypriniformes > Gobionidae > Romanogobio > Romanogobio albipinnatus. The sequence goes on from CM042244.1 coordinate 2,509,673, forward strand.
CCCTCTAGTACTCAATCCTGACTGAAATGGAAATCATTGAGCAAAAAAAACATACCAGCCGTTGCATCAAAAAGTGCAAAAATTGCTTAGCAGGTTGCTATCTTTTTCTATTTGACATTTGAGGAAAAACTATCATTTCTTCCCCTTCTTTTCTCCACAGACACAGCACGGATGCACAAACACTTTGCAGTCTCCACTGAGGTTTTCTGTTTATCTGGTTTAAAGCAATACCCCCCATTATAACCAGCCTTATGGTGTATAAAAATAGCCTGCTCGCTCTTGGTATGCTTCCGTAGAGCTGGCTTTCCCATAAGCCCAGTTGTGTATTAGCTGTCGGTGGGTTGAATACAGGCTGAGGCCAATATTGAGGTATGGACTTCTCCATTGCTCCAGGGTACACTGTCAGCAGCATTATTCTTCCTCTTCCCCTTGTGCACTTTAGTCGATTCTCTCACCCCGACTGCTGAACATGCTCTTCCGCCACACATAATTAAAGACCCTAACTTCAGTCCACCATTTACCGGGTATAAATTCACTCGCCGGCCACAAAGTCTCCTACAGCAATTTGCTAAACGAGACTGTAGCTATTTGCATCCTTGGTCTATTGGGCATCATTGCATTTCTGTGCATGGTTTTAAACGGACAAACTGCACTGTAAACCCTAATGCTCATAATAATTTATTGGTTTCAGTAGGGCTAGTCTCAGCCTCGTCACGTGCACTTTTCTGGAAACAAGTCAGGAGTTTTGAAGTCATCATCTGATTGGCTGATTTCTACAGGATGTCCGCGAGACGTGTGTGTTGTGTTCTTTAATGGTCTGACTAGAAACAAATGTCGTGACGCCATCGGCATTTGGAAGAAGAATGGCTTCTTGTTCAACAGTGACAATGAGCGCTTATGTAACCCCTCCTGTTCGGGACTCGAACCCTGGTCCGCCGGGATGAAGAGTCGGACGCTCTAACAAGGAGGCTAAAGGTTGCAACCATAGATATGTATACGTAGATTCCCCATTCAACCTCTCCAGGCACGTCGACGCGCCGCCATTTTAGAACGGTCAACACTTCAGATGCTGTCTATCATCACTTGCATAAAAAGCATCAGCCTCTGTAAAGCCCAGCGCGATTTAAATTCCCGAAGAAATTGGATCACCTTTCATAGGTTACAATGTGTTGGTTTTTGTTTTCATATTTTAAATAAATGTATAATAATTGATCATTTTGACTCATAATTTATCATTTTCCCTGTTCTTAAAAATGGTTTAAAATTGTGATGTTGATGTTTTTTTAGGATGATTTTTGAGGATTTAAGATGATGATTACTTAAAACACATTACTAGCTAATTTATTACAATTTTGTTTAATAATTTATTTACTTTTATGGCTGACTGGTTGATGGTTTATGTTTTCTTTCCAATGAACTTGTTTATAACGAGTTCACTGCGTTCATTAAAAGCTGAGCAATGTGTCTGTAGGGCTCTCTGATGGTCAATATTAATGATATTAAGAAAATGTAATGATCTTTAACCAATATTTTTTAGAATATGCAGAATTATCTACCATTAATGATAAACGAAATCCTAACAGTCAATTGCTGTCATTGCAGTCTATTCAGTCTATTGATGTATAGATATTAATTTCATACATGCTTATGTATAACGACGGTTGCAGACGCACAGGCAACATTTGAATATTCACAAAGTGCGTTCACGCTTTGACCGTTCGAAAATGGCGGATGGCTAACGTATAGCGGCCCATAGAAACAGTCGCTAATGGGGAATCTACGTATACATATCTATGGCTGCAACCTCTAGTTTCAGTCGCTAGAGCGTCTCTTGAGATCAGAGGAGTGAGGTTTACTCACACAGCAACTACTAGCTTGCCTCCGTTACACTCACCCCCCTAAACCTCACTCTCATCCGGGTCACGGCACCAATATAACCCCTCCTGCTTGACCCGCCCGCTCCAAGCGGGACTCGAACCTGGATCCGCCGGCATGAAGAGTCGGACGCTCTAACAAGGAGGCTAAAGGCTGCAACCACTAGAGTCAGTCGCTAGAGTGTCTCTTGAGATCAGAGGAGTGAGGTTTACTCGCACAGAGACGACTAGCTGACCTCCGTTACACTCACCCCCTTAAACCTCACTCCCATCCGGGTCACGGCACCAATATAACCCCTCCTGTTCGACCCGCCCGCTCCAAGCGGGACTCGAACCCGGATCTTATTGCATATGCATTCGTGGGAGTTTCCCTTTCAGACACAAAACTTGTGAGGAGAGTATTTAAATGAATCACACAAGGTGATTTACTGAGGTTTGTGCTCGTCAATTTACTGGTGTTTGTGGCATTATTTACCGCCCAAAAACAGAATGTCTTAAACCCGACACTAATGCGTAGATTGCGCTGGTCATTATGGGAATGATCCGGATGCGTCTGTGTTCATTAATTTGCATGTCGTCAGTAGGTCACGCACAGAACTGTTCACTCCCATCAACGCTTTTCTGGAATTGCGCTCTTATGCTAATTTTCCCTGTTTAGTAAATCTGGCCCTTAATGTCTAGATGTTGGGTTTAGAACCTTTCCTTTCAAACCAAACCAAACCAAACCAATTATTGGGCACTGTAAAGGAATATAATATTCAATTAAATAATAATAATAATAAACATCAACTATTATTATTATTAGTATTATTAGTAATAGTATTATTATAATCAGAGTTTCGGCGTTTAGCAAACTATCTGCTATAATTACTGTGCTTTGGTAACTTGGCACTTGGATAGTTAGAAAAATATGAGAGAGACACTCATACAGAGAGTCTGGATTTCAGTTGTGTTCAGTTGTGCTCATCCAGTTAGCATCTGCTAGCCTTGGCTTAGCTCAGGCTTTGGCATGCCGTCTGTCAGAACTACACAAGGCCCCATGGCACACTGGGCAGAGACGGTGAAATGTGTGTGTGAGAGGCAGTCGGTCCACCAAGTGTGAACTGAAACGCACTAAAGAGGGTGTCAGGAGACTTTGAGTGTTCTCTCAACACAAACAAGATTAGGATTATGCAAATGAATAAACATTTTACAATATTATATTAGATGATTCACCAATTCAACATAAAACAGCATGAAATAAACTCAAAAATTGCTAAAAACGCTAAAAAAATATGTGACCCTGGACCACAAAACCAGTCATAAGGGTCCATTTTTTAAATTGATTTTAAATTTAAACTTTCCATTGGTGTATGGTTTATAATATGACAATATTTGGCTGAGATGCAACCATTTCTGAGGGTGCAAAAAAATCTAAATATTGAGAAAATCTCCTTTAAATTTGTCCAAATGAAGTCCTTAGCAATGCATATTACTACTAATGATACATGTTTGGGTAACACTTTACATTAAGGGTCCCTTTTTTAAAGGGTTTATAAAGGTGTTTGTTAATGACCAATAACTCATTTACAAATGCATTATAGATCAATGACAAGCAGTTGTAACTGCATGAATAAAAAGAGTTGCCTGCCAAATAGTGAGCTTTTTTTTAAACTTGCATGTCTTAACTACTTAATAAATGTATTTATTCACACTTATTTAACTCAATACAAGATTCCTGATGTATTTTATGAAACAGCAAAAAATAGACCATCATAGTGAGACTGAAGAGTGTTGTATTTGTGGTTATCTCAATGACTGCCACTTTTTCTTTTTTAAATGTTCCTTATCAGAAGTTACTGTCTTACCCATGATATCCCACAAAAAGATCATGATGCCTATCCACAGCAGTGTATACAAACTGATTTCTTGCTTATCAAGATGAAATGATCAAACTTTATTTAAAAAAAAAAAAAAAAAAAAAAACACCCTGGTGAGATATTAATTATGAATATTTTAATTCCAATATTAGTTAATTGTGAACCTTAATGTAGGGTGGACACTTGCGAGCCATTTATTAATAAATTACAAATGTGAAATTGAACCTTTAAAGTAGAAACCTCTGAACCTGTTCACTTCAGGAATCTGGTATTGAGTTAAATAAGTGTGAATAAATACATTTATTAAGTAGTTATGACATGCAAGTTATAAAATGGCTCACTATTTTGCAGGCATTGCGTTAAAGTCACTCTTTTTATTCATGCAGTTATAACTGCTTATCAAATGCATTTGTGAATTAGTCATTAACAAACACCTTTATAAACCCTTTACAAAGGAACCTTAATGTAAAGTGTTACCCATTTTTGATGCATTTACGGTTGTGAATGTACAAAACATCTTCATGGAACATGATCTTAATATCTTAATGATTTTTGGTATCAAAGAAAAATGGATAATTTTGACCCATACATTGTACTGTTGGCTATTGCCACAAATATACCCGTGATCCAGGGTCACAGATGGCATTTTGCAGCTCAGGTGTTCATACAAATGCATTAAGAACAAATGCTACTCAGAAGTATCACATATACAATCCGCTGAATCTGAATTCCCAAATCATTTGAAAACTCCACAAACAAAAATAGCACCACATTATATCCTTACAACAAACCATTACAGGCCTAATGCATTATACAGTAATGGTAGCACTACTTCATACTGCAAGTCAGGAACTACTTCCGCCGGTTAGGCTGTGTCAGCAGGGTTGATATTGGTCCCTAATGGTTTGCCTATATTAGGGTAAATGCCCACTGTAACTATGTGCCAAAATCAACTAGCATGGACCCTTGGCACCGCATCGCTCTGGATTGTTCCAGATGGAAAGTCTTTCCTATGTTTTCGTCCTTTCATAACAGAATGTCTAGTTTGATTGTTTCCCTCAGCAACTTGACATTTCATCCATATTAGCTTTGTGAAGCGTTCAGTCTTGAAATCCCAAAGAGAATAGAATTATATTTTCACAAATGCAGTGACAAGTGAACACCAAAACACAGTTTTCTGTTTTGTTTCTCCTGTCTTGAAATACGAATGAAAAATATATTCAATCAGATTTCATTACTTTTCAATACTTGGTGATATGTAACCGTAAAACGCCATTGGAGATGAATTTTTTTTTTATATATTAGTGAGTTAAATATCTAAAAACATCAAAAACTGTGGATTTGGCTGCTTTATGGTACAGATATGGCTAAATTTCCCTTTTCCCTTTTTTAAGTTCTAACTTTTAAAGCTTTTATCAATGGTGCCCATGGGGGCAGAGGGTAAAGTGGCTTATGATGTATGAAGGCATGAGAGCCAGCAGCCAACATGCAAAATGGGCTGGATGTCATTATCTTTTGAGGACTAGTGATGTGAGAACTGCCAGTATGAGCTGGGAAATGGTCCATCATTCAGCCGAGCGCTCTTCCACCCCCTCAAACATCATTGCATGCCGGTTTCGCCTCTGCATGCAGGGACCTCTTCGCTTTTTGTGCACGCAGAGCAAACAGAGAGCATAGAAACAAAGCTCAGATGAGTCTAGCGTCTGTCTAGAGAACTAATCATTGGGGAGGATGCATGGAAAATAACACCTGAATGGTGGGTGTAATCAAGTGTTAGTTGATCAGCAAACTGGAGGAGAAAAAAAAAGACACATTTACTAAATAAATTCATCCACATGTAGTTCTAAACGCGTATGCTGTATGAACACAGAAAGAGAACATTAACTTGTTTTTTTTTCCTTACAACAACAGTGCTCACATCTGTCAAGCTCCAAAAAAGAACAAAAACGCAGTAGTCCCATGACTCAGTAATAGAGATTCCAGTCTGTTCATCGCACAAATGATCATATTCAAGACTTGGACTATAGCACACACGTAGTATGCACTACATTCATTTCTTTTTGGAGCTTGTCATGGTCACTATGGACTAATGTTGTATGGAAAACCACTGCATTTCATATATTATGCATTGGATATTACCCTTCATGTAGTGTGTAATATAGCTGTTAATGTAAAAGATCTGTAGTTTCAAAGCTCAAAATGCACAATAAATAAGAGTTATTGTGTCTCATTCACGAAGCATGCGTACGCACAGATTTGTGCGTGAAATGTGTGTCCGCATGATTTTAAGAACAAATCACAATTCACCAAAGATTTCGTAATAATTGTTTTTCTAAATTTACAAAGAAATATAAGAACAACTGAAACCACACGTACGCAAAAAGAATTTACTATGTATGGCTTTATAATCGTGTTAAGAAGTTATATTTCATCCTAACATGACAATAATCACATTGAAGTACATTGCATTAATTGTATTATATAATCCATGTATAAAAATATGGAGATGGGTTGGGTGGACAGCCCTTATATGGAGATGGGTTGGGTGGAAAGCCCTTATATGGAGATGGGTTGGGTGGAAAGCCCTTATATGGAGATGGGTTGGGTGGAAAGCCCTTATATGGAGATGGGTTGGGTGGAAAGCCCTTATATGGAGATGGGTTGGGTGGAAAGCCCTTATATGGAGATGGTTGGGTGGAAAGCCCTTATATGGAGATGGTTTTGAGAAAGCCCTTATATGGAGATGGTTTTGAGAAAGCCCTTATATGAAGATGGTTGGGTGGAAAGCCCTTATATGGAGATGGTTGGGTGGAAAGCCCTTATATGGAGATGGGTTGGGTGGAAAGCCCTTATATGGAGATGGTTTTGAGAAAGCCCTTATATGAAGATGGTTGGGTGGAAAGCCCTTATATGGAGATGGGTTGGGTGGAAAGCCCTTATATGTAGATGGTTTTGAGAAAGCCCTTATATGCAGATGGTTTGGGTGGAAAGCCCTTATTTGGAGATGGTTTGGGTGGAAAGCCCTTATATGGAGATGGTTTGGGTGGAAAGCCCTCATATGGAGATGGGTTGGGTGAAAAGCCCTTCTATGGAGATGGGTTGGGTCGATAGCCCTTATATGGAGATAGTTTGGGTGGAAAGCCCTTATATGGAGATGGGTTGGGTGGAAAGCCCTTATATGGAGATGGGTTGCAGAAATCCCTTATTTGGAGATGGTTTGGGTGGAAAGCCCTTATATGGAGATGGGTTGCAGAAATCCCTTATATGGAAATGGGTTGCGGAAAGCCTTTATATGGCGATGGGTTGGGTGGAAAGCCCTTATATGGAGATGGGTTGGGTGGAAAGCCCTTATATGGAGATGGTTTGCGGAAAGCCCTTATATGGAGATGGTTTGGGTGGAAAGCCCTTATATGGATATGGGTTGGGTGGAAAGCCCGTATATGGAGATGGGTTGCAGAAATCCCTTATATGGAAATGGGTTGCGGAAAGCCTTTATATGGCGATGGATTGGGTGGAAAGCCCTTATATGGAGATGGGTTGGGTGGAAAGCCCTTATATGGAGATGGTTTGCGGAAAGCCCTTATATGGAGATGGTTTGGGTGGAAAGCCCTTATATGGAGATGGGTTGGGTGGAAAGCCCTTATATGGAGATGGTTTGCGGAAAGCCCTTATATGGAGATGGTTTGGGTGGAAAGCCCTTATATGGAGATGGGTTGGGTGGAAAGCCCTTATATGGAGATGGTTTGCGGAAAGCCCTTATATGGAGATGGTTTGGGTGGAAAGCCCTTATATGGAGATGGGTTGGGTGGAAAGCCCTTATATGGAGATGGTTTGCGGAAAGCCCTTATTTGGAGATGGTTTGGGTGGAAAGCCCTTATTTGGAGATGGGTTGGGTCGATAGCCCTTATATGGAGATGGTTTGGGTGGAAAGCCCTTATATGGAGATGGGTTGGGTGGAAAGCCCTTATATGGAGATGGTTTGTGTGTGTTTTATGCAAATGGCTAACCTCGTGCACCCGGCCGCTCGTTTAGAATACTCCACATTCATTAACATCAGAACGAGATTAAGAACAAATTTATGTGTGAACGAACGTTTTGTGAACCAGGCCGAGATTTTTAGTGAGAAGTACAAATGCAAAAGAATCCACGCAGTTATTAGAGCTTGAGACCCATTGTCTCCCAAAAGAAAGTACATATTCTGAGCTGCCTGAAACAAGCCATCAGTAATTCCAGTCTTACTTCCTGCACGAACCTACATAGGTTTCTAACAAATTAGCATAATGCCAACTTATTTGCCGCGACCAACTTATTTGACCTGCTAATTTGACCCGCCCTCAAATGCTGTAGTTGTAGCTGAGACCTGGAAGAGTTTGGTTCATATAGTTGACATGTTGAGAAGGCGTTTTTTTTTTCTGCGCTGCAAAAGCAAATGCCCTTTGTAGTCTTTTCCAAAGAATGAGGGCTCAAATTGTTACGGTAGAACGCAACGCCATCGTTATTGTTCGTATCACTGTGTATACAATCACAGAGGAAGCCTCCGGATCTGAAATTCAGATAATGGATGTTTCTTTTCCGACACACTGTGTAAGCAGTAGACCAATCACAACATACTGAGCCATCTGACCAATCAGAGATGAGAAGGCTCTTGGAAAGGAGGGGTTTAGAGAGACCAAATCTTGAGATGGGAAATTAGGTGATGCTGCAATGTATATGGTGAGAAAAAGTATTTTTGACCTTGGATGCATGTAAACCTATTGTAGGAGAAATTAAAATAGCTTAATAGGGGCACTTACAAAACAGAATATGGGTTTAAAATGACATGAGGATGAATAAATTATCATCTTTTTGGGTGAACTCTCTCTTCAAGGCCATTTTGGGCTGATGGAAGCCTTAGAGGGTTTCAGACAATGGGCCGGTCTTGGCATGAGGATCTGTCTGTGGATCCTGTGGACACACACTGGCTGCAGTCCCTCTGGACTCATGCACTATAACAATGTGCCTGTATCGATCCAACATCGTAATATTCCAGTTAAAAGGTTTCCAGGCCTGTGAATTATCAGTTAGAAGGCATCCTGGACACATGCATGGATTCAGAAAACAGCAAACACAAACCAACATGGGTTGTGCATAAAGCTCAGTACTTTCTATGACTGTTCGTGCTCAATTGTTTAAAAGAATATTCTGGGTTCAATACAAGCTAAGCTCATTCAGCAGCACGATGCTAATTAACACAAAAAAATACTTTTTCTATTAACTAGGCAAAAATCTGGGTTACAGTGAGGCACGTACAATGGAAGTGAACGGGGCCAATTCGACAACATATGCAAATCAAATCTCTTACTATGCAAGTTTACAACTTTGTTACCATAACAACATAATGCCTTAAACCCTAAAACGATGCCACAAATACTGTTGATTAACCTCAACTTGTATTGAACCCAGATTATTGTAATGCTCACGCTAGCAACCAAAAGAAAGAAACCTGAAGCCCTAATTTGTTACCCATTACATACCATGCCTATATCCACATGAATGGATTTCTGTTGATCTACAACGCATTCCCTTTTTCTGATCTACAGCCACCAATATCTGTCACGTATTGAAATCTGTGTTAGCAGCTAAAGTGCATTTCCATGATGCATGCTTCACTGCTCCTTCGGTCATTAATGTTCATTGACCCCCATGCAACAAAAAAAGCATTTATCCATAAGCCCTCTGAAAGCCAAAAGTGCTACGCCCTCCACTCATTACAGAGTGAGAAGCCAAATAACCACTTTATTCCAATGGTCACCGTAACGATTTTTTCAATGCCAGCACAATTGTTGTTTTATGTTCCAGGATAGCTAGCCAAATGCATTCGCATGGTCTACTAGAAAAAACAAAACAAACAAATGTAGAATAAATCTGCCCTTCCAGCCTTGCGAATGTATTCACCCGTGCTATAAGCGCCCTAATGCACTCTACACATTAACTGATGATATCTGAGATGCGAAGTACTGTTGATAAACCTCTCTGTGACGCGCTCACCGCTAACCCCGGCATGCCTGCGAGGGAAATGGAAGTACATCATCTCCTAGCACTCATAAATATCAGTAGCCACAAACTCCAGAGGAATTAGCTTTCTGCTGCCAGTTTTTCCCTACGGGTGTATGGGTATTTCACTGGAAAGGATGAGTGGAGAGTGGATGTTGTGCTTCGAGTGATCAAAACTGACCCGTTTAATCTATCCGATCCATCTAAGCCTGTCAATCATCTTCTCTGACTTTCATACTTTTGACTTACGCAGTGAGCCTACGGTGCGCCCTGTGCTTGGTTGCGTGAGAAATGAGATCTGTGGTGATAGAACTTATGATGACAGTGGCTTTAGGCTGCTTCCGATGGAAACGCACCGCAGAACTGACACAGAAAAGAGTTAAGGGCGACTTAATACGCAATACGGACGATGCGAAACTCAGCCAGATTTCATATTCCCACAGCATTGCCAATGAGAGTTTGCTCGATAGAAGCATTTCACCCCGCGGTTGCGGCTGTGCCAACAAATGATCTCAGAATTACATTCGGTGATTTACTCAGAGCTGTACCTTGGCAAACTGACTCCTTGGTCTCAGACGGAATGACCACAGTCCAGCCGCTGACCTCCGGATGCGTATTGACACAGCGATGGGAAGCGTTGGCTGAAATCGCCAGCGACAGTCTGAGTGACTAAATGAAAAACACTTCACTAGCACTCAACTAGAACAGAGATGTTCAACATGGCATACAGTAAATCTAACATACTTTTAGTAATGGGCAGAAACAACAGAACAACAAAGAGCTAACAAATTAGTAGCTAGTACTTATAACACCACCCAATAAATATGTACACTTGGGAGTTGGGAATGCATTGCTTCACCTGTAAAAAAACATTGCAAAAATTGCGTTTACAATGACTGTTTGTCAAGGTTTGCCAGGTTAGTGACATTAAAGGGGGGATAGCACACACAGTTTCTGCCAGTCTCATGTTCACATTATATGCAGTTACACGCCGATTGCCAGCAAAACACACACATTTTATGCAGTTTTCAATCGTGACCGGGAACAAACACACACACACACACACACACACTTCGCATAACTCCGGAAACACAAACTGCATCCACTGTTCCCTTAACGTTGGGTTATCTGTGAAGCTGAACAAGGTGATCTTTCCCTCTCTCTCTCACACACACACACACACACACACACACACTTCTTTAGTGACATTGTTGATCTCGTGTCTAAAAACACCCCCCCCCCCCCCCCCCCGCCTTTAAAACTTTAGATTGTGCATTCAATATCTGAGTTATGCTTGTCAAATTGACCTATTACTTTTAGGTCAGATAAGCAAGCAGCTGCTCCAACTAACTCAGGCCAGTGGAATAGACTCATAGACTCAAGCTAGGATAATAACATCAGTCCAATGTAAACTCACATTTGACATGATCAATGTCCTGAAGGACCATAAGACTATATAAAATATAAAAGGGTGACACAAACTTCAGAACACATATATCAAGAGACGACTTGACATTCATAAATCCTTAAATTAAATCAATATAACAGCATATGGCCTGAATATCAAAACTAAAAGAGGTGTGTCTCTGTGTACACATCCAAAATCCAAATTAGACTTAGATGCAGGATAACAAAATATGACCAAAGAACATGGATGTCCGCACACTGAAATTGCAGCTCCAAAGAGTTTATTTAACAAACAGGTCTTCATCAGGCACAATGCTAATGTGATCTCATGAGTTGTGGTTCTAGTCAAGCTGTGATATAGACTAAACGCTGGAAATCACAATGCTGGCTCAACATCGTGATGTCTGTCAGCCATCGGTGATGGACGATCACATCGTCTATCGGCCCAACCCTATTGGCAGTTATAAAAGAGGGGAGGAGCTGTTCGATACATCCCACCCTGTCAGGGAAAATTAAGACAACACGGTGAATTATGCTGTGCATTTCAAGGCAATTCAGTGGGCCTTTAAATTAAGAGAGTTTGACTGTGACCCTGGAGCACAATACCAGTGGTGCGTCTCACGGGTATATCTGTGGCAATAGCCAACAATACATTGTATGGGTCAAAATTATCCATTTGTCTTTTATGCCAAAAATAATTTGGATATCAGGGCTCCAGACTAACTTTTTCACTAGGAGCACAGTGGCCCCCAACTGAAAATTTTAGGGGCACAACCAGAAAATGTAGGGGCACACACCGTAAATCAACATGCTAACCAAATCTACTAATTTCCACTGTATTACAAACAAATACTTTAAAGGTCCCGTTTTTCGTGATCCCATTGTTCAAACTTTAGTTAGTGTGTAATGTTGCTGTTAGAGCATAAATAATACCTGTAAAATTATAAAGCTCAAAGTTCAATGCCAAGCGAGATATTTTATTTAACAGAAGGGGACTACAGACTTGGACTACATCCTGGTACTTCCTTCATTAATGACGTCAGTAGAACAGACTAACCTCCGCCCACAAGAATACGTGAAAAAAGGGGGCGTGGTCTTGTTGCTGTCCCACGTGGAGAAGAGGAAGTGTCGCGTGGAGAAGAGGAAGTGTTGCGTGGAGAAGAGGAAGTGTTGCGTTTGAGTGTGTTTGTCGCCATGTCGTCGAGACGCTGTTATTTTCATCCCGGAGTCAAATCACCTTTGTTTGGCTTTCCCAGAGACGCTGTAGAGATCATTAAGCGCATACATCTCCCGTTAAGAGGCGTGACCTTTCCACGTGCGCTAAGCTGCTGTCCAATCACAACACAGGAACCGCTGGCACAATCAGAACTCGTTACGTATTTCTGAAGGAGGGACTTCATAGAATAAAGGAACTCATCAGCCGTTTTTAGGACAGTGAAAACAGCGGTGTACAGATGAGTAAATTGTGTTAAAAATACTGTTTTTTTTACACGCGAAACATGAACACATGTTATATTGCACATTGTAAACACAATCAAAGCTTCAAAAAAACACGAAGAACAGGACCTTTAATAATTCAGGGCTCCAGACTAACATTTGAGAGCAGTGGCACCAGCGCCTGATTTGGTGGCGCTGGAGGAAAATCATCATAAGGTTAATTTAATCATAAAATTACTATTGTTTTGCATTGTTTTGTTAATTAGTGCAGTCATTAATAATAGTAGTTTGTTTATTGGAAATTTAACAGTGAACCGCCAAGCTTGAATTGTTATGCAGAAAAAAATCTACTTTTATTAACAACAGTAATGTGGACTTATGTGGACAGTACTTTTATTAAACAGGAAATGTCCAATAAGTCAAATAAGTGCTCCTATGCCACCAGCTACTGGTTATAGTGTTTTTTTGTGTTTTTTTTTGTGTGGTTTTTTTTGCCATGAAGTGGCCAGCACCTTTAAACGTTTAGTTTTAAAAATAATCACACTAAAAATAATATTAAAATTGGATAATATTTGTAATTTTATATAATATTTAGAGCTTTAAAGTGCTGGAAAAAGTGTGGAACACTTGAAAAGTGCTTGAATTTCACTCTCAAAAGGTTGTATGAACCCTGAGATGAATAATGTAATACAAATAAAAAAAACATTTGACCATTTCTTCCACAATACCATGGGGTGTCAATACATTGAATCCATGGTGAATGTTTATGATTTGTGGACTGAAACCCCTGAATGTTTCACATGTTTCTGCTGGTCTCCACGTCAGCTCTATAATAGAGATTTCTGCACCAAACGCTTCCCACTAGGTCTCACAGTAGCGATGATATTAATACTGAGGTGAATTCAAGCGCTTTCTCACTGGATCTCCCAGCGCTGTTTAGTAACGATGTGGCGTGATCGAGACCAGCCCGTGTATGAGCTCGCGCTGTGATGTCTATTATTGCTCAGAGCTGATGACCGTTCCGCTTTCGTTTCGTTTGCCGTCCGATGTTTCTCATATGTAACAGAAATGGCAGCTCTAATCAGTTGGGCACCAGTGCCACCTCCAATAAAATTCAGTCGCACCAGCAGGAGAAAAAGGTTGCAAAATGCCACCATTTAGTCGCAGTCTGGAGCCCTGGATATTAGGATCATGTTCTATGAAGATATTTTCAAATAGTTGCATCTCGGCCAAATATTGTATAAATCTCAATTTTAAAAAAATTGCCCCTTATGACTTTTGTGGTCCAGGCTCAAAAATGTGGTTTTGGCGGAATAGATCTGCTATGCTACACAGCCAAAATGTACATGACACGCAGATGTGAGTAAGTAAGACATGCTGCTGCTGTACAATACAGCATACATGAATTACCCATAGCAGATGTATACAGGTGGAGCTGGGGAAGGTGGCGGGTTTCTGAAAGCGCTCTGCACTGCTAAGGCAAATGCTATCCAAGTATTTGAAGGTTGAGCACACAAGCTCATTGGCTACTGATACTACAGGAACCAATCAGCTGTGCCCTATAGAGTTAATCCTTTAAATATATCTTAAAGTTTTATATATTATTTTTGTTTTCTCTATAAAATGGGGTTTAGGTTTGGGGTAGGGTTAATGGACCTAGAGTTTTTAGCTGTAAATACATAATTTTTAAGTTTAAATGTCATTACGTCCATGTAGTCCATTTCAGAATCTATCCAAACATACAAAAACGTATGTTTTGTACCTGTAAATGTTACTTATTGATGACACCTACGTATTAGCAATGAGACCAGGCTGATAATACTGTATCCTCAGTATCATTTGTTATCTTAATTCATGCAAAGGGAAAGTCTAGACAATAAGACTTGATAACATAGAATAGGCATGGGAGTACCCTCTGTTGTTTCCTCTATATGATTGATTCATCACTTGTTTCCCACTTCATCTCTGAGCAATGTAGGAACTTTGTATTTCAGCACTTCTACGCTCAATGTCTCCTCAGGATGAATTGTTGTTGTATTTCTCATTTGCAAGTCGCTTTGGATAAAAGTGTCTGCTAAATGAATAAATGCAAATATACATGATTGATGGTGCACAAGTTTCAATGCAAACGCTGGAGTCAAACTCCAATGGCCTGAGCAAATGCATCACTGCCATCAGAACGGCACAGTGAATTTAGATTTCATTTGATAATGTTTCTAAAAAGTATTTACATAAATGCAATCACATTCCACTTTTACAATACAGTGCAATGTAAGCAGTGTTGGGAAGTATCCGTAACAAAGTAGCATTTTTCACCAGTGTGACAGTAACCGTTATTATTTATTTATTTATTTGATACAGTAGTGAGATAAGTGCACTATCATATAATGTTTTCACAGACTCTTTGGCAAGCATGATTCAGACAGTCCATGTATCAAGCAATTCAACAATTTCTCATGTACTTAAGTAGTATCTAACACTCACAGAGGCTGCATTTATGTATTAGAAAATACAGCAAATATAAAAAGCTTTACTTAACTATCTTTAGTTAAAGCACAGCTGAAGCAACACTGAGTGTGGGGTTAGGATGAGCCATAATTCAGATCCACTAACCTCCTAAAATACTCCACAGATTGTTAAACAACATAATATAGAAGGTATAATTAAATTAAGCGTAGACTGGATGGCTAGCTTTTAATGTGTGTACAAGTAGCCGAGCTGAACAAACATTGGATACCAATTTCCTATAAGAGATTTCCAGTTATAATTTCAAAAATTTGATGAAAAAAAAATGTTGCAGCTTCTATTTTAAAGATACACTATCTGAACTGCATGGGGTACACTACAACTAACACGGCGATAAGCCTATATATGTGTGAACTGACACTGAACACTGCGTTGGGTTTTGCTCAATGCTATGCGGAAGAACGAAGATAATACTGGGTTAAAAATAACCCAAGTTGGGTTGAAAAAGGACTAACCCAGCAATTGGGTTGTTTTAACCCAGCGTTGGGTTAAATGTTTGCTTAAAACAACCCAATCGCTAGGTTAAAATATCCCAATCCCTAGGTTAAAACAACCCAATTGCTGGGTTAGTCCATTTTCAACCCAACTTGGGTTATTTTTAACCCTCTGGTGCTCTTCGTTTAGGGGTTGCATTGGTTATCTTCCCGGTCATAAGTGCGATAAGACACCTAAAAATTAAACTTCCTCCACCCCAGTAAAACCAATGCAATTTATTTTTCTTCAATAACATTTGTTCTTTTTAATTATGTATTTTGAGATGATTTGATGGTATTTTTTAATATTTATGCAATAACTATGGTCTATTTTTGCCATTGAAAATTAGACAATTTTTTTTAATAAAAAAAACCCCAAAAATAATTATTGCAGTATTTCAGGTTAAAATAGAGACTAGGCCTTCAATATATATTTTTTGGAAGGCAGATTATCGCCCTCTTTTGGAATTATTTAAGAAATCATGCAACCATGAGTGTAATCACTAGAGGTCTCTATGGAGAGGCTTGAGAATTCATTGTGAATTTGTGTTTTTGCAGATTTCCCATTAATTTCCTGGTCATTTTGGACCGAAGAGCACAAGTGGGAGTATTTTTTTTTGCGACCACTTAGCATGCTCGAATCATGCCCTCAATTTCTTTGTGTGTTTACATACCTAATGCTAGAAAAGTCACCAAGTTTCATATCATTCTGACGAAGCTGTGATATTTAAAAATTCCAAATGTGTTTCATATGTTCGGTTTTTCATAGGAGTGTGTGTGTATACACCCAGTGTATACACCCAGCGTGTGTGTGTGTGTGTGTGTGTGTGTGTGTGTGAGTGGATGTGTCAATATCACACTCTTGATGTTTTAGAATGTCACGTCTTTACTGCTGTGTACTTTTTTTCATTGTGGCCGATTTGTAGATTGTACACACAAATATTCAGAATTTGTTCGTGTTTTTGCCGATTTCCCATTCATTTCCCATGGTCGGTCATTTATGACCGAAGACAATGAACGCTACTTTTTTTTTACGACCAATTAGCATACTCAAATCATGACCCCAATTTGTTTGTGTGTTTACATACCTAATGCTAGAAAAGTCACCAAGTTTCCGATCATTCCGATGAAGCTGTGATTTTTAAAATTTAAAAACAGAACATTTTCCGGTCAGAAATGATCGAAGAGCACCAGAGGGTTAACCCAGCATTTTTTAGAGTGTATTTACGGATATGACGAGTGATGTATATACGCAATTTCCCAGCTAAAGACATTCCATCAGGTCTAAAATATAAACACTTATAACAGGCAAAAACACATTTGGAAGAAGGAATGATGATGTATCGACTCATTATTTACATTTAGTTCATTTTGAAGAAAATTAACGGAAATTAAATGGAATGGAAATCCTTAATAGTTTTACTACACTGTGTATATACACAAATTCTGGGTTAAATACAACCCAAGTTGGGTTGAAAATGGACAAACCCAGCAATTGGGTTGTTTTAACCCAGTGAATGGGTCGTTTTAACCCAGCGGTTGGGTTTAATATTTGCTTAAAACAACCCAATCGCTGGGTTAAAACAACCCGTCATTTTCAACCCACCTTGGTTTGTTTTTAACCCAGCATTTTTTAGAGTGTAAGCAGGCTTCTAAACACCACAACCATACATTCATGTTAGCGATCGTTTGGTATAGTCACTTTGAGCTTTTAGCCCTCTGTGATTCTGATTCAATCAGTGAAAGCCCAATAAACAGGGTCACGGGTCAAATTCTTTCCAGAACAATCTTTAGGGGAGGTTTTATCTGCTGCTGGAGAGTAATGGACCTCTTACAGCTCTGTGGTAGATTTATTGACTATCTGAGGACCCCGATGCCCCTGATCAGTCTCTGCACACTACATCTGTCTTCACTCATTATCACACATGCATATGAAGCTCTGCAATCACCCTGTGTCTGCCAGGGTTCATTACCCACAAGCCAAGTACTCTCACTCAATATCAAGCGAGATAACACATGCACACACATGACGTACGTGAGGGAAATGCTGTACAAAAAGTGTGTTCACGCACTTAAGCGTAGTGTATATCGTTGTGCATCTGTCAGAATAGCTGAAGGTCAGAAGGTGTGTTTGTATTACCGTTTCACATCGACCCACTCATCCTTTCCTCTCTCCACCTCTCCTTCCTGTATCAAGAGTTCAAATGCTATAGAGACCACTCATAGAGAAAGAAGCATTCTACATAATAGAGAAGCGCTGTTTTCAGCTATTCAAACAGTGCGCTGAAAGTAAGATCATTATGCTTGAACTGAGAGAACGAGTACACTGATGTTTTGACTGTCTACCCAAAGACTCTTTTAGCAGCGGTTATTTAAATGTGCAAAGCTTTCTAACACATTAGGTTAAATTACGGTTGTGTTATCTGGGTGTGATAAACCAACCTGCATGTTTCCATAACAGAAAAAAAGAGGAATCGTTTGGAGAGTGTTAAGATACTAATTACATTTGTTACAATTAATAAACAGCTACAATTACATGGTTGGCTGGACACAATTTAGTATTCCTCCATCACGGAGGCACCACTGTGAATTTATGATTATGTGGAAATAACTATTGCTTAAAAGGGACCTATTATGCACCTTTAACAGATGTAATAGAAGTCTCAGTGTCCCCAGAATGTGTCTGGGAAGTTTTAGCCCAAAATACCCCATAAATAATTTATTATAGCGTGTTGTAAACGCCCATTTTTGGAAGGAAGGAAAAACATGCCGTTTTCGTGCATGTACCTTTAAATGCAAATTAGTTGCTGCTCCCCGCCCCCTATC
This sequence comes from Romanogobio albipinnatus, assembly GCA_023566225.1. Classification (NCBI taxonomy): domain Eukaryota; kingdom Metazoa; phylum Chordata; class Actinopteri; order Cypriniformes; family Gobionidae; genus Romanogobio; species Romanogobio albipinnatus. The sequence continues at coordinate 2,528,108 of CM042244.1, forward strand.
CAGAAGAGGGCGGAGCCTTTACAGCTCATGGGTGGGATCTGTCAGCAGTCGTAGGCAGGGTCTATGCTAATAGGGTGGAATCTGTCAGCAGTCATAGGCAGGGTCTATGCTAATCGGGTGGGATCTGTCAGCAACCATGGGCGGGGTCTATGCTAACAGAGTGGGATCTGTCAGCAGTCGTAGGCAGGGTCTATGCTAATAGGGTGGAATCTGTCAGCAGTCATAGGCAGGGTCTATGCTAATCGGGTGGGATCTGTCAGCAACCATGGGCGGGGTCTATGCTAACAGAGTGGGATCTGTCAGCAGTCGTAGGCAGGGTCTATGCTAATAGGGTGGAATCTGTCAGCAGTCATAGGCAGGGTCTATGCTAATCGGGTGGGATCTGTCAGCAACCATGGGCGGGGTCTATGCTAACAGAGTGGGATCTGTCAGCAGTCGTAGGCGGGGTCTATGCTAATAGGGTGGAATCTGTCAGCAGTCAAAGGCAGGGTCTATGCTAATAGGGTGGGATCTGTCAGCAACCATGGGCGGGGTCTATGCTAACAGGGTGGAATCTGTCAGCAGTCGTAGACGGGGTCTATGCTAATAGGGTGGGATCTGTCAGCAGTCATAGGCAGGGTCTATGCTAATAGGGTGGGATCTGTCAGCAGTCGTGGGCGGGGTCTATGCTAATAGGGTGGGATCTGTCAGAAGTGGGGGGCGGGGTCCATGCTAATAGGGCAGGATCTGTCAGCAGCCATGGCAACAGGTGTGTTCGACATCGGCTGCGGCCGGATTCAACTGATCGGCGAGAGTAGCCGCGTGCAGGCGGGGAGGAGCTGCAAACGGAGACGTGAAGTCGGACACTTTCTGCTTCCCGTAGTGACGCTCGTGCTGTGTTTGCATACTTTATCAGCTGAAGTGAAATAAATGCAATATTTGGCAACACACAGATGTTTCAGAGACATTATTGTCATGTAATACTTTATGTACTGCTTAATACAGTGTGTGTTTGTACAAGAATAGAGTTCAACATATAATCCTACACTATCAATGATGTGGGGTCAACATTTTTTATCAGTTTTATTTTGATAAACATGACAATATAACATCGCGTCTACATGAAAGGAGGTTTTACTGTTATAAAAAACAGATTTGTGCGCATTAGTGGAGCTGAAGGTTTCAGAATAAACACGAAACACACGTGATTGCTGTCATGCGGTGAATCTGGCCAATCGAGGAACAGCTGTGTCGTCATCAGAGTCCGTGCAGCCTCCTGCAGCTGCTCTGTAGAAACTGCACCGGCTGTATCAGCCGACTGCTCTCGAGTCGCTCTCGCGGCACTTTGTTGACATACGTCACTGTCACGTGGCGTCGGCGCTGCCTCAAGTCGGACAAAATTTCGAACCGGCATGCACTGCTTCAAGTCAGCCGCCGATCGGTCTGCGCATCGCTGGGTGAAGTCGAACAAGCCTAAGGTCTATGCTAATAGGGTGGGATCTGTCAGCAGTCGTAGGCGGGGTCTATGATAACAGGGTGGGATCTGTCAACAGTCGTAGATGGGGTCTATGCCAATAGGGTGGGATCTGTCAGCAGTGGTGGGCGGGGTCTATGCTAATAGGGCAGGATCTGTCAGCAGTTGTAGGCGGGGTCTGTGCTAATAGGGCAGGATCTGTCAGCAGTTGTAGGCGGGGTCTGTGCTAATAGGGCATGATCTGTCAGCAGCCATGGGTGGAGTCTATTCTAATAGGGTGGAATCTGTCAGCAGTGGTGGGCGGGGTCTACGCTAATAGGGCAGGATCTGTCAGCAGCCATGGGCGGGGTATATGCTAATAGGGCAGGATCTGTCAGCAGTTGTAGGCGGGGTCTGTGCTAATAGGGCATGATCTGTCAGCAGCCATGGGTGGAGTCTATTCTAATAGGGTGGGATCTGTCAGCAGGGGTGGGCGGGGTATATGCTAATAGGGCAGGATCTGTCAGCAGTCATGAGCGGGGTCTATGCTAATAGGGCGGGATCTGTCAGCAGTCATGGGCGGGGTCTATGCTAATAGGGCAGAGTCCGTCTGCAGTTGTGGGCGGGGCATGTGCAATGTGATGTCATATTGCATAGAAGCTGCAAATGTTATTCTGAGACATTGCTTATGATTTATGGGGATTTAAAAAAAGGAATGGGTGGATTTTTACCATTTTAGGGTGGCTGTGTACACACACTCACACACATGCATGTTAAAATGCCTGCCTTTAAGTTAGGAATATGAGAACACATCCTTTCATTCTAACACAATGCATTGTGTCCAAAAGTGACCACTAGTGAGAATGCTTTTATTTGGCTTTTTTAAAATTAGTTAAATGTTAATTTGTGACTGAAAAAAAACCCTCTGCACAGAGTTCTACAAATAGTTTAGAATCTGTTTTTTATTTTTATAAATGTATGTTAAAATGTTGTTTTGTCCCGCAACGTTACCTTAAAGAGGTTTCTAATGTAACCCATAAAAAAGTATTTTGTTGGTATAAGTTATGTGTATTTAAGTTGATATTAAACATGCACTATTTGAATAAAAGCAGTTCATTTAGATGTTACCATTTTTTTAGTGTAACTTCTCAAACTTTATTCCCATGTTTTAATCAGACTTTGAATCTCAGATTGTCGATGTGGTCTCAGACTTTTGGATTCCATTATACAGAATAGTTTGGAGCGTGTCATGTTTTTCATGCGTTTCCCCTTTAATTGACACAGTTGCCATGGTTCCGTGCAAATTAGATGAGTTTTGCAGTCCAAATTATTGTGACATAATTGCGTGCCTGCCTTTACCAGCTTTTCAATTAACAAAAAAAACAACTATTTTTCTCCTCAAGGATGATGTTTATTATCGCTGTTTTTCGGCAACCTGGGTGCAAATATTAATAAGGTAGAGATTAAAGACTTAGATCACATGTTTTTGCGGTCGCTCCTCAACACGCTCGAGGACCTGTGGCGTGTCATGATTCATGCACTTGTGGTAATTGGTTGCCCATATGAGGTGACCATGGCAACAATGCCGGAATGTGTCTTGTGTGTACAGAAGGAGGAGTTGTCCTCTGTGTGTGTTCAGTTTTTCTAAAGCTCATCCTCTCATTAGCACCGAAATTGTTTTATAGGTGTGTGGGAGGTCTGTTTGCACAGGGACCACACTTTCCCCTCAATTACCAAATGAGTTTGCACAGGCTCTGGCAACAAACTCCTGAAAACTCTGTGAGGACCAGGCAGAAAGTGTGCCAGGATGTATTTAAGGATCAGACACAGAGCTAATAGTATCAGAGCAATATGCAGATGTGTTTTTATGGAGCGGTGTTAATCTAATAAGCGGCCGGGGTAATTATCTTGAGTGCGGGTAGGTGTGTGTGTGAGTGGTGTTTTTTAAAGTGTGATGTATAAGCGATTACACCCAGTGGACGGTTGAAATGTGTTTATGGTGATACAACAGCTGGACAGTCAGGCATTAGGAGATCGAGCCACGCGTGCGCAAATCTGCATGCAAGTCAAGTCAACTTTATTTAAGCAGCTTCACAGTGTCAAACAGGAAAATACTGCAACAGAATTTTATTCAGCCGTATAGCCGTTCTGGAGAAAACAGTGATGTCATCAGCTCATTTCAATTATCATACAGTGACAATGTGGGCTTTACATCAGTAATTTAGCTTATATGGTTAATTAGATTTATTTGGCTATTTAGTTGTAGCGTCCCCAACTGAGCAAGCCAAGCCAGAGGCAACAGTGGCAAGGAAACCAAAACCCAATCAGGAGACCTAATGGAGAAAAATAAACCTTGGGAGAAACCAGGCTCAGTCGGGGGGGCAGTTCTCCTCTGGCAAATTAACAAACAAACAAACATCCATCCATCCATCTTCTTCCGCTTTATCCAGGGCCGGGTCGTGGGGGCAGCAGTTTAAGCAAAGGGTGCCCAGACTTCCCTCTCCCTAGACACTTCCTCTAGCTCTTCCAGGGGGACACCGAGGCGTTGCCAGGCCATCCGGGGGACATGGTCCCTCCACCGTGTCCTTGGTCTTCCCAGGGGCCTCCTCCCAGTTGGACATACCCGAAACACCTTCAGGAGCCACCTCAGTTGAACCCTCTCGATGTGGAGGAGCAGCGGCTCTACTCCGAGTTCCTCCCGAGTGACTGAGCTTCTCACCCTATCTCTAAGGGAGCGCCCAGCCACCCTGCAGAGAAAGCTCATTTCGGCCACCTGTATCCGGGATCTTGTCCTTTCGGTCATGACCCAAAGCTCATGACCATAGGTGAGAGTAGGAACGTAGATTGACCGGTAAATCGAGAGCTTCGCCTTACGGCTTAGCTCTTTCTTCACCACGACAGACCGGTACATCGACCGCAATACTGCAGAAGCTGCACCGATCCATTTACATTTATGCATTTGGCAGACGCTTTTATCCAAAGCGACTCACTTATTACAGGGACAATCCCCCTGGAGCAACATGGAGTAAAGTGCCTTGCTCAAGGACACACTGGTGGCGACTGCTGGGATTGAACCAGCAACCTTCTGCAAATCAGTTCAGTGGTTTAACCCACTGGACCACCATCTCCGTCTGTCGATCTCCCGTTCCATCCTCCCCTCACTTGTGAACAAGACCCCAAGATACTTGAACTTGAAGTGGGCAAACCACCCTTTTCCGACTGAGGACCATGGCCTCGGATTTGGAGGTGCTGATCCCCATCCCAGCCGCATCCCAATTAACAAACAGCGTATGATTATTATTCTGATCAACTTTACAGGTCAGAGGTCATAATAGATCGGAATATTCGAAAGATCGGAGTCATCATGCCGGAGACGGGTTTATTGAGGATGCCGTATTGATGAAACGATTATTAAAGTGCAATATTCGAAAGATCGGAGGCAACACGCCGGAGACAGGTTATATTGAGGATGACATCGATTTAACAAGTATTAAATAGGAATATTCTAACAATCTGAGTCATCATGCCGGAGACGGGTTTATTGAGGATGCCGTGTCGATGAGGCAGTTTCAGGGGGAGTCTAATTGACACGGTCTCTGCAGACACTTCAGGGTCATGTGTTGGTCTTGTCTGGGCGCAGGTCCACCATCTGAACTGGAAACGGCCCATGCTAGCACAACATGGCCCTGTCCCAAATGGCACCCTAAACCTTCACGGTCTTCTTACGAGTCCAAACTTTCATGACGTAACGCTGCTTTGACTGTCGGGAAGAAGTCCGCTGCACCAGTGCGGGCTCGGCAGAAGTGCGCATATCGACCGCAAAGGTCTCGTGGACTTAACAGACACGCGCATGCGGCAGCCAAGGCCCTGTCCCAAATGGCACACTTCATGTGCACTTTCGGTCTTGTGGACTTAAAATGGTCCGTTAAGTCCACGAGAAGTCTCCACACTCTTCTTCCCGACAGTCAAAGCGGCATTACGCCGTGAAAGTGTGGACTCAGAGGAAGACCGTGAGGGTTTAGGGTGCCATTTGGGACAGGGCCCCAAGTCCACAAGACCGAATGTGCATATGAAGTGTGCCATTTGAGGACAGTGCCTCTGAAACCGTGTAACTCGAGTCTGGTTTAGGCAGAAAAAATTGTTTTTAATAATCTAGCACAGGTATGCTGAATTAAGCATTGAGGAGTCTTAATTATCCATATGTTATTGTGCCTAATTCTGAAATAAATGCCAGTGATTGTGGCTGTTTGCTTTGACTCCTCATGTGAACGTTTTCCCTCTGTTGCCTTTGGAGAACATCTGCTTATCATTTTGCAGACAGTACAACTTATTAATTTGCCATAACGCTGCAACATCTGCTGTAGCAGAAACTCGCAGAATTCACAGACATGCATGTAATACACACACATATTAGTGCATGAGTTTGCTTTGTTAGACCATCACACACACATACACTAAGGTCTGGTTTCACAGACAAGGCTGAAAACGCATCTTTTTCTCACGGTTTTGGCCTTCCGTCCACACGGAGAGGGAGTTTTAAGTCAACGAAAACGTAGCTTTTTGAAAACGCTCTCCAAAGCGGATACATTTGAAAATGCCGTCTTCGCCTCGTAGTGTGAAGTTATTTGAAAACGATGACGCATGTTTAGTCATGTGACGCATATTGTACCAATAGATATGTATGTTTATACCGCTATTGTGCCTGTTATGTGCTATTCACTTTCACACAGTTGCGGAAATATGTCACTTTGTACACGTCATATCACAGTCCTGCAAGGATGACAGAACATTTACTTGCATACCTGCAGCAAAACACGAGTGGGGTTGCGTTTTAGACCAAACATAATGCTTTCCTGTAGCTCAAACAATAGAGCGTGGTGCTAGCAACGCCAACGTCATGGGTTCAATTCCCAGGGAAAGCAAGAACTGACAGAATGTAAAATGTGTACCTTGAATGCAATGCAAGTCGCTTTGGATAAAAGCGTCTGCCAAATGCATAAATGGAAATGGTTGACCGAGTGTAACCCAGACGCATCAGTGAATGCTGAGATATTTTGCTAAATACAATGATCCTGCCAGAAGAATTGTGTAATAACTTTATGGTGTCTGTATAATCTCAGTGAGCTTTTATGATGTTTATGATGCATGAGCAGTCAGTTGAATTTGGCGTGTACAGACGTTTCAGTGTGGATGAGAAACTTTTGGAAAAACGCTAGTGTGGATGGAGAGCGTTTTGAAATGAAAACTCGTTTTCAAATCTATCCGGATTAATGTAGACCTAGCCTTAGATTAAGCCGGAGTTCAATTAGGGCATTTAAGTAGCTTTTATAAACATGCCTTACAAATCATTACTGATGTGCATCTTGAGACAAAACAATGGCGCTGACATATTTTAAGACATATCGTTGCTTTCAGTTAAAACAGCTCAAACATGCATTTAGTCTGAGACTCGCTTAAGCCCCGTCACATTTAAACATTTAAAACCCCTCAGAGACAAGGTATTGTTGAAATTGTGATCACATTAATGCTCTCACACCCGCATAATTGTTTGCATGCTTGCATGTTTCAATTAAAACACATTTTCAGGATTTATGCCCTTTCATTTATTTATCTCCCATCTTACAAAATGGTCATCTGGGGCGTGTTTTTTGGTGGAATTAAATGCAGTTGAATTATTTTCACGGGATGAAATTGTTCATAAACATTCACACATTGAGGCTTGTTGAGCACGACCTTATTAAAAAAAAAGTTTCTTGCATATTCTTTTGTTTGTTGCTTTCTGTCCATGACACTCACATTCTGGCAGATCCAATGCAATAAACAAGACAGATGCAATAACCGTGATGCAAGAATTGCAAGATAGAAACAGTCTTGTTTCAAAGGTTGGCTCTCTTCACGGGAAAACAAAACACCCTAAGGTCTCACTCTTTTGTTATTTCTTTTGATTGAGCAGGAAACGCAGTATGGGTCAGACGGCCTCAGTTCAAATGTGGTGGAAACGCTTTCCTTACCAGAGTAAAACTCCAAACTATAAATGAGCGAGTGAAATCTGACTGTGATGAGTGTTAGTTGTGAAGCAAAGCATCTATTCCTCATACAACTGCTACTTCAAAAGACTGATTAATAATAAACTTTATTTTTTATAGCGCCTTTAAGTTACATCTCAAAGTGCTTCACAAACATTATGGACAGTATAGAATACAATAAAACAATATAACACATTAAAAATAAACATTAGAAAACACATTTAAACAAGTTGAGTCACTTATATGCTAGCCTAAAAACGTGGGTTTTAAGTAGAGATTTAAAAACACAAAAAGAGTTAGCCTGTCTAGTCTCATTAGGAAGGGCATTCCATAGTTTCTGAGAAGAGAAGGCCCGGTCACCCATAGTACGTAAACGTGTGAGTCACAACTAAAAAAACATAATCAGATGAACAAAGACAACGTCCCGGGGTGTATGTAGTTACAAGGTCGGACAGATATTGTGGCGCCAGACCGTGCAAGGCCTTATAGGTGAGCATGAGAATTTTAAAATCGATACGAAACCTGACAGGGAGCCAGTGCAAGGACTCCAAGATAGGAGTGATGTGCTCACTTGTTCTGGACCTTGTTAGGATGCGGGCTGCTGAGTTTTGTACGTACTGTAGTTTGTTTAATGTAGATTTCGACACTCCCGCAAGAAGCGCATTACAATAATCAATGCGAGAGAAAACAAACAAATTGATCAGTTTTTCAGCTACTGAAAAATATAACAATCGTGCGATATTTCTCCAATGGAAAAATGAAATTGACCATATTCTGGACATGGGGATCGAAAGTTAAATTTGCATCAATTATCACACCCAAATGTTTTATTTAGTCTGAAACTCCAAGGCGGTACCCTCCACCATGAATGTGTCTGTTAACTTTGCCAATTTGTTGGGGTGAGCCAATAAGCATTATCTCTATTGCCATTTAGGCAAAGAAAATTGAGACATCCAGATTTTTTATCTCCGAGATACAATGTTCAAGGAATGCAACAGCTGTATTATCACCTGGTTTAGAATGAATGTAGATTTGGGTGTCATCTGCATAAAAATGATATTTAAGACGCAGTGATCTAAGAAGTTGTCCCAGGGGAAAAATGTACATGCTAAAAATGGTGGTCCAGTGGGTTAAACCATGGAACTGATATGCAGAAGGTTGCTGATTCAATCCCAGCGGTCACCACCAGTGTGTTCTTGAGCAAGGCACTTTACTCCATGTTGCTCCAGGGAGATTGTCCCTGTAATAAGTCGCTTTGGATAAAAGCGTCTGCCAAATGCATAAATGTTTAAATGTAAATGTAATGGACTCAACACAGATCCTTGTGGAACTCCAAATGTCACTGCGCCCACTTTAGATCTACATCCACCCAGGGACACAAACTGCCTTCGATCTGAAAGGAACGACTTAAAACAGTGTCAGTGATACCAAAAGCAGATTCCAAACGCCTGAGTAAAAGTAAATGATCCACTGTATCAAAAGCCGCACTGAGATCTAACAGAATCCGAATTGAAAAGGAACCGGAGTCAGCTGCGATTAGCACATCGTTTGTGACCTTTACTAAAGCTGTTTCCGTGCTATGTCGTTTACGAAATCCCGATTGGAGAGGTTCAAACAGATTATTGATAGTGAGATGGCTGTATAATTGAAAAGCCACAGTACGCTCAAGCAATTTAGCCAAAAAGGGGGAATTTGAAATGGGGCGAAAATTATTAAGATCGTCCCAATCAACATTGGTCTTTTGTGGTATTGGTGTTACGGCAGCAATCTTTAGTGCTGCAGGTACAACACCCATACATAGGGAATCATTCACTATGCTCAGGACAACTGGACAGAGAGACAAAGCATGATTTAAACAATTCACTCGGTATGGGATCCAATACAGAGGTGGTAGTGGATTAACAGTTTGTGCCATCGGAAACCCTCTTTTCGCATTAAAAAAAAAACTACTATCAGGATTTACTAAAGACACGCAGTGATAAATTAGCGCTGTAAAGGTGTGGACAGGGTTATATTTGTGGCTGATCTTATTACATATGCAGGAGTTTCCCTTTCAGACGCCGTTTTTATGTGAGGAGAGTATTTAAATTAATCACGCAAGGTGATTTACTGAGGTTTGTGCTTGTCAATTTACAGGTGTTTGCAATAAACAGGTGTTTATTTAACACACAAAGCAAGATTTAAACCAGAAGCTAATATGTGCTGCTCATTAGATTGCGTTGGTCATTATGCAAATGATCTGTGTGCTTTAAAGGATTAGTTCACTTCAAAAATGAACATTTCCTGATAATTTACTCACCCCAATCTCATTCAAGATGTTCATGTCTTTCTTTCTTCAGTCGTGTTTTGAGGAAAGCATTCCAGGATTTTTCTGCACATAATGGACTTCAATGGGAACCAATGGTTAAAGGTCCAAATCACTGCAGTTTCAGAGGAAGGGCTTCAGAGGCTCTGACCGATCCCAGACGAGGAATAGAGTCTGATCTAGACAAACCATCGGCACATTTACAACACACACACACATTTATATACTTTAACCTCAGATGCTGGACTTCAGTGTTGTTCTTCTTCATGATGTATGACGTCATCACGTCGGAAAGGTCACATGACGTAGGTGGAAGTGCCAACCCAGTGCTGAAAAACTCCATCTCATGTTCTCTCCAACTTTAAAATCATCCGACATTGTTGTTTTACCTTTATTTGTGTAAAGGGCGTTTGATTTAGTCTTTGCACGTTCGTTTTAACACTGGGTCAGCACTTACAGCTAAGTCATGTGACCTTTCCGACGTGATGACATCATACACCGTGAAGTCAAAATAACACGTTTGATTTAAAACGTGAAGGGCTGTCAAAATAACACGTTAATTTCGATTAATTAATCTGAGAAAAAAATAACGCAGATTAATCCATTCTGTATTGGACTTTGACCCTGAGCTGTGAAATGAAGGAGGGAGACGAGAACACGCTGCCTGGATCATTGACTGGAACATTTACGTATAAAAAACGGCCTGATGGAAGTGTTGATAAAAATAAAGTCGTCTGCAATGTCCACCCCCATCCTACCCAAGAGCGTGTCATATACACGGCATGAAGTGCGTATCATATGCGCGCGAAAAACTGCATGCCAGTCAACGTCATCTTCAAACCACATTGGAGCAAACATTGAAATGCAAATTTAGCAAATCTTTATGACTGACTGAGCAAATTCCCTTGCTAAATGGATCGCAATGTCCTACAGACCAGTTTCCTTGCATGTACAGTGAAAAAAAATCTTCATGAAGCACTTTTGAATTTATTTTCTCAGCGTATTAGGTCATATTGTTTATTTTTATAGCCAATATTTGAACAGTGAAAATAATAATAAAAGAGTTTTTGAACTTTAATGTCACCAAAGCTGATTCATTTGAATTGAAATATTTAAAATACTTTCACAGCAAAACATATGAATGTGATTCATTTAGATTAATTAATCACAGAGTACCTAATTAATTAGATTACATTTTTTTAATCGACTGACAGCCCTAGTATATACATGGTTTTTTTTTTTAGAAAACGGCCGATGGTTTTTCTAGATCACCTATTCCTCGTCTGGGATCGGTCAGAGCCTCTGAAGCCCTTCCTTTGAAACTTTTTTTTTTAGCATTAATAATAATAATAATAATAATAATACCAAGAAAAAGAAGAAATGTTTGTTGTGCAGAACAATCTAAGGATCTTACACAGAAGACTGGAGGAATGGCTGGTGATAATTCAGCTCACCATCACAGGAATATTTTTTTTAATAGATTCAAATAGAAATCAGTTATAATATTTCATAATTTGACAGGTTTTTTGATCAAATAAATGCAGCATTGATAATCGTAAGAGACCATTTATAAAATCTTACCAACCCCGAAGCTTTTGAATGGTTGTATAATTGACATTGTCCTCTCATATAATAACGCATCTGAACTCAAATCATTTGCAGCAGTAGTAGTAGGAAATTCATGGCATGTTTTCGCTTACATTTCTGTTTTGGGGGCTCCGGGCACACATGATAGTAGGAGTACGGCAGGTGGTGGGGATTGCTGAGTGTAGAGAATGGCGAGTAGGTGCGCCCGAGTTTAATAGGACAGACAGCCTTATGGTTATGGCAGTGCACCTGCTTCCTCTGCACACTCAGGCTCAGTAAAAGTCCACAGCTGCACAACATTTCTTGCTTCACTTTGAATAATGGATGAGCACCAACCTAAATCCTCAACAGGTCTTCCTTGTGCTCAGACATTGTAGAAACTTGACAGCATTGGGTATTTGAGAGCTCTGCCATGTAGAGAGCGATTACATCTTTTTAAAATCAACAACAGTTTGGTGCAGCTGTGTGAATGATTTCATCTGGACCTGACGGTTGCACCAGCTGTGGGTGAGTTACAACTCAGCCTAGTGTTGACGTGAAGGGGTGCTAAGTTACAACTTATCCTAGTTTTGACGTAAATGGGCGCTAAGTTACAACTTATCCTAGTTTTGACGTAAATGGGCACGAAGTTACAACTTATCCTAGTTTTGACGTAAATGGGCACGAAGTTACAACTTATCCTAGTTTTGACGTAAATGGGCACGAAGTTACAACTTATCCTAGTTTTGACGTAAATGGGCACGAAGTTACAACTTATCCTAGTTTTGACGTAAATGGGCACGAAGTTACAACTTATCCTAGTTTTGACGTGAATGGGCACTAAGTTACAACTTATCCTAGTTTTGACGTAAATGGGCACGAAGTTACAACTTATCCTAGTTTTGACGTAAATGGGCACGAAGTTACAACTTATCCTAGTTTTGACGTAAATGGGCACGAAGTTACAACTTATCCTAGTTTTGACGTGAATGGGCACTAAGTTACAACTTACGCCCTACTAAATATTTTTGTTATTGATCCTTATTATTTTAGTTTCAAATACAGTTTCTAAATGTTATTTTATAACATTATCTACTGGTGGCAAGCGTAGATTAACCCATATGCAGCTTTATTTACAAAACATTAAACTATACAAAACAAACTAAGACCTTACTTGAACAGACACTCACCAATAGTGGGCTACACCAACAATACTCAACAAGGACACATGGCAAACATGAGGGCTTAAACACACAGACTAATGACAAGACAAGGGACACCTGTGTACAGCGATCAAACAATGAACCAATGACAGAACATGATAACAGAACACATGACAAAAACAACCAATGAGAACTTAGGTGTGTTCGACATCGGCTGGATGCAACTGATCAGCAAGAGTGCAGGCGGGGAGGAGCTGCAAACGGAGACGTGAAGTCGGACACTTTCTGCTTCCCGTAGTGACGCTCGCGCTGTGTTTGCATACTTTATCAGCTGAAGTGAAATAAATGCAATATTTGGCAATACACAGATGTTTCAGAGACATTATTGTCATGTAATACTTTATGTACTGCTTAATACAGCGTGTGTTTGTTCAAGAATAAAGTTCAACATATAATCCTACACTATCAATGAAGTGGGGTTTACGTTTTTAATCAGTTTTATTTTGATAAACATGACAATATATCATCGCGACTACATGAAAGGTGGTTTTACTGTTATAAAAAACAGATTTGTACGCATTAGTGGAGCTGAAGGTTTCAGAATAAACACGAAACACACGTGATCGCTGTCATGCGGTGAATCTGGCCAATCGTGGAACAGCTGTCGTCATCAGAGTCCGTGCAGCCTCCTGCAGCTGCTCTGGAGAAACTGCACTGGCTGTATTAGCGGCTGCTCTCGAATCACTCTCGCGGTGCTTTGTTGACATACGTCACTGTCACGTGGCGTCAGCGCTGCCTTAAGTCGGACAAAATTTCGAACTGGCATGCACTGCTTCAAGTCAGCCGCCGATTGGTCTGCGCATCGCTGGGTGAAGTCGAACAAGCCTAATAACACATGAGGACAAGGGGATCACATGACAACCAGGAACCATGAATGTGTAGCCTGACATCGTCATACTCAATTCTAGTCAGAATTTGAGTCTGATCTGCTCCGTTGGGCTGTGATTATGGGGTGTGTTTCAACCGAACCAGGAAAGACCTCAATTGGATAGACCTACAACCAATCAGAGCAACGGAGCGACGCATAACGTTAGTTGTCAATTGTCAACAGAACTCAACTGCACTGTGTTGCCAAGTCCACGGGTTAAAGCGACCCCAATTATGTGATATACAGACCCAGGAATGCAAATTTTAGCAGTCCTGCCAAAATAACACATATTTTACCCCCCAAATGCCCTTTTTTCCCCGGAGATCCCCCCCGGAAAGCTATTGGGCTTGTTTTTGGCTAGTTTTGAGCAGCAATTGGGCGGGTTTTGCTGTAAACTTGGCAACCTTGTCTGTGCTCGCTGGAATAAGTCACGTTAGAAGAAGAAGATGAGTGTAAACGATCTTTACCGGTATTGTAAAAAATTATTTAAGGATACACAGAGTACTTACCAACACGATTATCATTTCTGAGAGAAATAGTAAAGGTGAATGCATAAACGAACAAGTTCTCCGTTTAGGATTAGAACAAATTCAACCCAAGCGGCTTTGATGACGTGGATGATTACGTCACTGTTTATCATCTGTCCATCATCGTCTAAAGCCCGCCCTGACAATTTCATTGGTCCGAACAGTTTCTGTTCGGGCATAATTACTTCTCTATGGATCAAGTCCAGACCGAACTGCCCGAGTTAACATGTTGTGGGCGGGGCTAAATTCGGCTGGCATCCAGGCTAATGAATGTGATGAATAAAATAAAATACATGAACATGAACAAAACCCAAACACACCGTGACATATTTACATATAAAAACATGCATTATATTATTCATGTTTAAGAATCGTATATAATTGAAACTCTAAACTGAAATTCATGCAATTTTAACACAATTTCTGCTCACGCGTTAGACAACTATTATTGGATCATTGAGGGTAAACATAAGCGACTAAGCATTACTTTACAGAGAGATTACGACCTACTAGCTACGTTCTGCCTTAAGCGAGACAGAGAAACACTAACAGTTGCTTGTCTGGAAAAAAATATGTTTTTTTGGTGTAAATATAATTCATACTCAAGCAATATTCTCATCAGTGTCATATCAGCAATGGCATATTTAAATCTAGCATATTTTGCTTATGAGTCCATACAGTAGCCTATAGTGAAATACATATCCATATTTCCATGTGATTTAACTGTTTATTTTATTAGATATCAAAAATCTAAAAGGTGTGCATCATACCTGACCCCTAGATGAACACTTGGTTGGTTTTATGGCTGTAAGTCATTCTCTCATTCAAATGCTATTGGAACGTGTACCAATGGTGTATGCAACTTTAGAGACAGTCCCTAAATTTGCGAATATCAAACGTCAAGCCAACTTTACACCACTCACATCAGATGTGCGATCAATGTTTGAAACTGTTTTCGCTGCTGAAATCACTGTATGATGAATGAATCTCTATGTACATTGAGATTTCAGTGAGAGAGAGAGCGATGACTAATCTGAACGCCTCTGATTATTTGACATTGCATTCATAAGCTCAACAGAATCGAGTGTGATTGGTTGTAATGCACAACACGATTATAACAGATGCCTTTTGAGAAGACTATAATAAAAATCAACCCGCCAAAGTGGCTCGTGGGAGAGACTGTGTTACACGCCACAGCTGAAACACACACGCTAATGGCAGGTTGGCAGGTGTTCATGTCAAGCCCAGGATGCAAGTATAATGCGGTGTTTAGTTTTTGCTTGTTTTACCATCTACTTTAAACAAATTTCACACACGTTATTCTCCTAAATGAAAGAAAAGAGCCTCAGCTGAGCTTCCGTGATGCTTCATAAAGTACATTACATTAAAACAAAGGTGCAGATGTGTTATTCTTCGAAAATAATGAAGTGTGATGAACAAGCATAGCAGGTTACCAAAATACTAGCAGGTGCGCAGCATGACTCATAGGCTCTTTATAAACATGCTTAAGAACATTGAACAATTCTGAGCTAAAATGACAGCAATTATGATATTCAAGAACAGCTATGCCACCAAATATCCTGGAGATTGTGTTGTTTCTATGAAGATATCTAATAAACAAAGAATATGCTCATACCATACATCTGGAATCTCCACCTGCCAAATAGTAATAAACAGTCTCTATTAAGACAATATTAAAGTAGTGATGTGCAAAACTCCATGTTTTCTAAATCAACCCGACTAAAAGACATGTCGGCTAATCTGCAGTATAATTAATCTTCACCTAACCCTGATCAAGCATTGACATAATACAGATTATTGCGCGCTAGCGAAATGGAGTGGACATTTTAGGCTGACTATTTAAAAAAAAAACACTAGTTGACACAACAGTCAAAGACACCCATTTGCATATTAATTATTATATTGGATGTTCTTTAAACGTGATCAGGGCTTGACATTAACACCTGCCATTGGCGTGTGTATTTCAGCTGTGGCATGTAACACAGTCTCTCCCACGAGCCACTTTGGCGGGTTGAACTTTATTGTAGTCTTCTCAAAAGGCATCTGTTATAATCATGTTGTGCATTACAACCAATCACACTCGATTCTGTTGAGCTTATGAATGCAATGTCAAATAATCAGAGCGTCTCTCTCTCACTGCAATCTGCTCTATCATCATTAACACAGCAGAGATGTGTGCGATGTACGTAGGAGATTCATTCATTATTCAGAACCACAGCACATCTGATGTGAGTGGTGTAAAGTTGGCTTGACGTTTGATATTCGCAAATTTAGGGACTGTCTCTAAAGTTACATACGCCATTGGTACACGTTTCTAACTTCAAAAGCATTTGAATGAGAGAATGACTTACAGCCATAAAACCAACTGTAAAGTGTTCATCTAGGGGTCAGGTATGATGCACACCTTTTAGATTTTTGATATTTAATAAAATAAACAGTTAAATCACATGGAAATTTGGATATGTATTTCACTATAGGCTACTGTACACTGGAACTAAAAGTGGTTCTTGGCTCGTAATCATTCAGCAATTAAGCATTAAGCTTTGTATCAGTAGAAACCCGGTAGTATATTCAAATGATCATCCACCCCCCCCCCCCCCCCCCCCCTTATATCCGCCTGAGACGAGATAATTATGCATTTCATTTCTGGAAAAAATCCTCTGATGATGCAAATATCGTCATTTTGCGTCATCTGAGGATTTTTTGGCTAGAGACTACAGCCACTAGATGGAGCTGTTCCGCATGTCCTCAACCCGCCCACAGGGGAGGATCTCAATCACAGAATGTAAATGCGCACGGCTCGGCCTCGGGCATTCATAACGGGGCGGTGCGGAGAAAGTGAGTATTTCAACTTTTGAAAGTTAAGCTTCCATATGCGATCGTATAACGTGCCAGACTGGACACACGCTTACCTCAGCTCTGCTCAGCTCAGCTCTCGGGATGAATGAGATCTGACTCCTGCTGCGTCTGTGACGTGACTTTCGTTCGGCTCACTCACACTTTATTGAAAAGACACATTCAGTTTTTAATTGTAGTGTCTGTTCTCTAACCGAACACAATTATTTTATTACTATGAATATCAAAACGACGTTTGTGCCACGGTGGGTACCAGTGATAACCAGTAGCCGTGGCTTTGGGAGTGGCCTCGTAGGGCAGCGAAGCAAGTGCATTCTGGGAGTTGTTGTCTTTCATCCACATGAGACAAAAATACATTTTCTGTCTTTTCTCAGTCTAGAAGGCACCAAATAAAAAAAATATTTTACATTTCTACTACATAAATGACCCAGTTTAAATACACATTCATCTTCCCAGTGCTGAAGCGCCCCTTTAAGTGCTGTATAGCACCAAATCTTGATGCTTCAGCGGTTCTTCAGCGGTTCTTTGGGATGACTGAGGTGTTATATAGCACCGCTACCATATACAGAACCTGTTAAGATATGGTGCTATATAGCCGCACAAGTGGTTCCATTACGACCAAGAACCACTTTTAGTGCCATATATTTTTTTTTAGAGTGTATGGACTCATAAGCAAAATATGCAAAATATTTCAACGTCATAGCTGATGATAGGACACTGAGGAGAATATTGCTTGAGAATAAATTGCATTTACACCAAATATTCTTATTTTTTATAAGCAACTGTTGTTGGTGTTTCGCTGTCTCGATTTAAGGAGCTTTACACACAACCTTATCAGAGCTAAATAGACACATTTGATGACCTGTCATGTTACATGTTTGTCATGCTACATTTCCTGTAGACTTGATTTGGGTGTGTACAGTTGTCATGTACATATAGCCAAAAACAAACTTCCCAACAACAACATTTTGGCCAGTGAAAATGGGGAAACCACTTGCCACAGTGTCTGGTGAGCAAAAACAGTTAATGTCAAGCCCTGAACGTGATAATATAAAGACAACATTCCTGAGGGAGTTTGCACTGTGCAAAATTAAAACATCCTCAGCATGTTAATTCAGACGGACAAACAGATGCTCCTTGAGCAATTCACTATTCTCAGGGCTTGTTTATCCCTCATAATCACAAAAAGCTGCTGTCTCAGCGTGTCCTCGAGCTAGTTTTTAAAACCACTACATAATCATTATTTGATCAATTAGATCTAAAGCCTCTCTATTTGGATCATGAGTTTTTAAAGCCTTCAGGTGAACCTCAGGCCTTGCAATGCTGATTTCAGATCACGTTTGCTCTGCAGACTTCTCTTGTATGCAAGTGTTGTGGACATGTGTTGTGTTCTCTGTGTCTCTATTACCCTATGCTAAATCCTAGAGACCCTCAGCTGGCTTCTCTTCTGAGCGGGAAGGGTAAATATAAAGACACCTAAATTATGCAAGACGTGCATGAAAATGTCAGAGCTAAATTCAGTATTTCTTCCATTGTCTTCCTGGCATTTCAATGTTTTATGCATTTTGTAATTAGGTAGAGGCTCCAGAGGGAATGGAGAGCAATAAGCCCATGCATTGCTATAGCCGTCTGGGGTGTCACTACTCAGACCCTGGGTTTATTTGAAAGGCAAATTTCAAAAGTGAAGTCAGTCACTGTATTTTAGAATGAAAGGTTGACCATACCGGCGTCCATCTGCTGCCACTCCTTAAAATGTCTCAAAAAGCATGAAATTGTTGTAATACGGCTGGCTGTAAGTTGTTCAACTGTGGCAATAGTAGCATGTGAGGAATGAGTGAGGTAAGATGACTGATTTCAAAGACTATAGATATAGAAAGACGGTTCACTCCTACTACTTATGAATGGGAGAAACTGCAATACACAATATGGCGGAATACCTAAGTTAAAGAGCCAATGGCTGATTGATAAAATTCACTGGGTCACCGCAGCTGCTGTTAGAAGCTCCGGTTCCCATAGAAAACTGAGACTCGCGTTCAGGACTGCACATGCGCATTAGCTGGTCTAACCTGCGAAACGTTTTTTTTTAACACTATATGAGCATAAGAAACAACATTTGTGGGACAGTTTAAGTCAGATTTTTTGAGATTGCAGGATTCCCTCAATCAAGTAGATAGGACTTGGTCTTGGATGCCCAAAATAGCTGCCCGGAGGCATTGGTGTAAAGGTGTAAAGAGTACCTAAAAAAACCTAATTTGAGTAAAAATACAGAGAAAATGACTCCAATACAAGCTACAAGTCACCAATTCCAATACGACTTGAGTAAAAGTCTTAGAGTACTTAAGTGTTTTACTCGTACTGAATGTAGGCTCAAAGATGCCTCGACACCTGATAGAAGATGATGGTCCTCGACACCTAAAAGACATGCCAATGAAAATAAGAATTTATTGATTTGTAAGTTTAGAAATCATGTTTTTTTTCTAAAATCAAAATAAAACTGAACACCTCAATATTGCAATAAATCAAGGTCAACACAACAGCATCTTAAACATCTACAAACTCACGAGTCTCAGTTAAGCTCAAGTGCACAAAAAGGCCACAGGTAAACCAATCTCTTTCAAAAAGCTCTCGTCAATATAGAGGATAAATAAAATAATGTTAAGTAAAATGAAATAGCCAAAGTCTACTTGCACTGTATGTGCTGGTTTCAGTCTCATCACCGGCTGCAGTCATAAATCAAACACCAGCGATTTCAGAAACTCTTGCTAATGCACTCGCATTCCCGTAAACTAGCCTCATTGACCAGTTTGGGTGAGTAAAGGCAAAACACACAAGATATAGTGCCTTCCGAACGGGATTTAGCTGCTTTATAGTAGAAACAAACTGCTGCAGAAAAAAATAGTGCCATGTAAAATGTAACTGCATTACTCATCACAAATGTACAGTATTGGAGTAAAAAAGTACATTTACTCATTCATAGATGTAGTCAAGTAGAGAGTAAAAGTTGCTAATATATATTTGATATTCAGTAAAACTACAAAGTAGCCAAAAAGATACTTAAGTACAGTAACTAATTACATTAGCCGTGTTTCCACCGCGGGAACTTTCCCCAGGAACTAGGGACATTGAGGTGGTACTCTTTTGTTTCGACTGCAGGGTCCAAATAAAGTTCTGGGTAAAGATTTCCCCCTCAAAATGGCCCTGCTCGCGAGGTTGTACTTTTTCAAAGTGCAGGAACTTTCGGGGGTGGGACTTGGGCGCTGAACATGCTGATTGGTTGAGCTCACGCTGCATTTTATTTCAACCTAAAAGGCTGTTGCGATGCGTGCAGTAAGAGTCGTTTACAAGCCGAATCAACAGTGAAGTTTAAAAAAGACGACAGATGGACCGATGACGACTTCACAGTGTTAAACAGGAAAATAATGCAACAGAATTTGATTCGGCTGTACAGCCGCTCATCAGCTCAGTTCAATTACCATACAGTGACAATGTGGGCTTTAGATCAGTAATTTAGTTGAAAATTTAGTTGAATATTTAGTTGAAAATATAGTGTCCCCAACTGAGCCAAAAGCCAAAGCCAACAGAGACAAGGAACCAAAACTCCCTCAGGTGACCTAATGGAGAAAAATAAAGTTTGGGAGAAACCAGGCTCAGTCGGGGTGCCAGTTCTCCTCTGGCCAATTAACAAACAGCGTGTGATTATTATTCTGGCAACATTACAGGTCAGAATATTCATATTAAATAGGAATATTCAAAGATCGGAGGCATCACGTCAGAGACAGGTTTATTGAGGATGCCGTGTCGATGAGGCAATTATTAGATAGGAATATTCGATAAACAGAGAGACTAACATTAGCGTAGATGCCATTCTTCTTATGATGTAACGAGTACATCAGGTGTTATGGGAAGTGTTTTTCCGGTTCCGGCTGACCTAGTTAATGCAGCCTAACAAGCTTATATGCGAAGGACGAAATCCAGTGGGAACTGGAAAGTCACGTGCAGTCCTACATCTCCGGACTAATCTTCACGGTACTTTAGACCGCAATGGAAACGCAGACAACAGCAGGTCCGGGGGAAAAAACTTCCTGGGATAAATTGTTTTAAAACAGGGCTATTTACTCAGATACTTTACACCACTGCCACGGAGTGAACAGACTTTCCTTGAAAGGGAACTTTAGGAAACCGACGTTATCGAATGGACCAAAATTTGACTTGACATGCAATGGCAAAGGGCAAATGTGCAAAGTGCAAAGAGAAAAACTCAAGCATATTATTTTAGAAGTTACAATCAAAAAATAGCAAAGCGTTGAATGATAAAGGCCATGCTTTGACTATATTTGAGATAAAGTTGTTACTCTAAATTTGACAAATAGCATGGCATTTACCTCTCTCAGGGAGCGGTAAACATGCATGCATTGATGAATGCGTTCTGTGTTCAAATGCCGTTCATCAGGAATTGCTCGCGCTGTTCATTTAATCTATAATGTATTGTCTCGGATACTTGCCTGCCTGGGTTGGCATTTGCCATTTTTAGCACCTTTCGTTTACAGTTAAGTATAGGCGGATACATTGTGACTAAATTCGATTTTACTCTGTTGCGCTCGTCTAATACACTGCACAAAGGACTGTCAATTTAACGTTAATTTAATGTAATTAATTCTAAAATCATAATTCAGTAATAAGGGATTCTCTGACCATTAGAGAAACTTAATTGATTAATTGAATTTTTTTTTTTTTTATTGACATCCCTAATATGTATATATGGACCCACTTTATATTAGGTGGCCTTAACTACTATGTACTAACATTTTAATGAATCATTTGATACATTGCACTTATTGTGTACATACATGTTTTTACAGTGTACTTACATAAAAAAAAAATACCTGCATGTAATTACATCTGTAATTAATTTCTGTAGTTACATTTGTAATTACCCAGTTGACACTTCCCTTACACCCAACCCTACCCTTAAACTTACCTATACCACCACACCTGTCCCTAACTTTACCCTTAAACTTACACACACCACCACACCTGTCCCTAACCCTACCATTAAACTTACCCACACCACCACACCTGTCCCTAACCCTACCCTTAAACTTACCCACACCACCACACCTGTCCCTAACCCTACCCTTAAACTTATCCACACCACCACACCTGTCCCTAACCCTACCCTTAAACTTACCCACACCACCGCACCTGTCCCTAACCCTACCCTTAAACTTACCCACACCACCACACCTGTCCCTAACCCTACCCTTAAACTTACCCACACCACCACACCTGTCCCTAACCCTACCCTTAAACTTACCCACACCACCACACCTGTCCCTAACCCTACCCTTAAACTTACCCACACCACCACACCTGTCCCTAACCCTACCCTTAAACTTACCCACACCACCACACCTGTCCCTAACCCTACCCTTAAACTTATCCACACCACCACACCTGTCCCTAACCCTACCCTTAAACTTACCCACACCACCACACCTGTCCCTAACCCTACCATTAAACTTACCCACACCACCACACCTGTCCCTAACCCTACCCTTAAACTTATCCACACCACCACACCTGTCCCTAACCCTACCCTTAAACTTACCCACACCACCACACCTGTCCCTAACCCTACCCTTAAACTTATCCACACCACCACACCTGCCCCTAACCCTACCCTTAAACTTACCCACACCACCACACCTGTCCCTAACCCTACCCTTAAACTTATCCACACCACCACACCTGTCCCTAACCCTACCCTTAAACTTATCCACACCACCACACCTGCCCCTAACCCTACCCTAAAACTTATCCACACCACCACACCTGCCCCTAACCCTACCCTTAAACTTACCCACACCACCACACCTGTCCCTAACCCTACCCTTAAACTTATCCACACCACCACACCTGCCCCTAACTTTACCCTTAAACTTATCCACACCACCCCACCTGTCCCTAACCCTACCCTTAAACTTATCCACACCACCACACCTGTCCCTAACCCTACCCTTAAACTTATCCACACCACCACACCTGCCCCTAACTTTACCCTTAAACTTACCCACACCACCACACCTGCCCCTAACTTTACCCTTAAACTTATCCACACCACCACACCTGTCCCTAACCCTACCCTTAAACTTACCCATACCACCACACCTGTCCCTAACCCTACCCTTAAACTCACCCATACCACCACACCTGTCCCTAACCCTACCCTTAAACTTACCCACACCACCACACCTGTCCCTAACCCAACCCTTAAACTTACCCACACCACCACACCTGTCCCTAACCCTACCCTTAAACTTACCCACTCCACCACACCTGTCCCTAACCCTACCCTTAAACTTACCCACACCACCACACCTGTCCCTAACTGTACCTTTAAACTTACTCACACCACCACACCTGTCCCTAACTTTACCCTTAAACTTACCCACTCCACCACACCTGTCCCTAACCCTACCCTTAAACTTACCCACACCACCACACCTGTCCCTAACTTTACCCTTAAACTTACCCACACCACCACACCTGTCCCTAACCCTACCCTTAAACTTACCCACACCACCACACCTGTCCCTAACCCAACCCTTAAACTTACCCACACCACCACACCTGTCCCTAACCCTACCCTTAAACTTACCCACACCACCACACCTGTCCCTAACTTTACTCTTAAACTTACCCACACCACCACACCTGTCCCTAACTTTACCCTTAAACTTACCCACACCACCACACCTGTCCCTAACTTTACCTGTATCCCACCTCGATATCAGCAAAGGTGTTTTGCAATAGAATATGAACACAGTAAGTACATTGTACTTATTTTTTGATGTAAGTACATAATAGTTAAGGCCACCTAATATAAAGTGGGGCCGTATATATAAATAAATAAGCTTGTATTTTCCCTTACAGAAATGGCACCAGAGTTGGTCACTTTATTACAGAACCATGAGGAAGAAAATTAAACCTAAAAAAAGGCCATGAGATTAATCGCAAGGAAGAACAAACACACAAAAATGATGAAAGACATAAAACAAATGAGGAAATGCAATAGCACAGAATTTGATATATCAAGATGAGGTGATGAGAGGATTGTATAGTTGTAAAACGATGAGAAAAATGTGAAGAGTAGAAGAAATATATTTTGCAGAAGGAATAGGGATAATTACATTTTGTATATTAGAACACGACTGAGTAAGGGAATAAGATGTTCTTGAGGAAAATAATATAGGGGGAAATTATCTCTGGATGACCTGATGCCTGTTCCCAGTTTAATGAATTGTGCCGAAGAAGGCAATGCTGGGTAAATGGAACTTATTACTCTATAAAAACCACGAGGTCCTCGATGCGGCGTATATGGTTATTGCTTGTATCGAGACCTTTTTCTATGTTTCATCTGCTCGTCTCTAATTGCCTTTTACAAAAACGACCAATAGCCCTTTGCTGCTGTTAGGAACATGTACAAGGTATAGTTCATACATCATTAAGAATCCAAACCTGCTTTAGAAAATTCATTTTCACGGCTTTGAAGAAGGATTATAGAGGAATGTCAGGGAGTGGAACTAACCCCTGTATGGAACTAATGGTTTGATATTATACCATATGCATGGATGTGAAGCCGATGTCTACCTGCACTTTACATAATCTATGCAAATTCATTGATATAAATGGCCCTTGGTCAAACGTCAAACATTATTTTCAGACTTGCGTTTTTCACTGAGGAGACAATAGTTTGAAATTGAATATTTTGGGGTCAGTTGTATGAAGGGTTGGGTACTGAACTCGGTACTTTTAAGGGCACCAAACCAAATTACGTACCAATTCACATTAAATCAGTCGGTGCCTAAGAACGCTTCTGGTGATATAGACAAGTGTCTGTGAATGTTAAACCACAAAAAGACTATTTAAAGACAAATCCTGGATGTCCTGTGTGTTTCTGTGGTTTAATTCGGTTTAATTTACCCCACACACACACACACACAATCGCGCGTGACGGTCGAGTGTTTCCATCTCTGCCGTCAAGTGACCCAATTCCGATTTCTCCCTCTCATGTGGCACAGATCGGATATGACATGTGAACGTGTAAGCAGGAAAGAAAACGCATAAATATATTCCGATATCCTCAGATCAGATTCAGGCCTCAGTCATATGTGGTAATAAATCCGTTATTATTCGGATACATGCATTAGCGTCCGCCATGTAAGTGGTAAATCGGATATTCCCCTGTAAATGCGAGTCGTACGTCATTGAAAAAGGGATTGATTACCAGAAAATACACAACACAGAATATGTGGGAAATATTTTCATAGAAATGAACTTTAAAACAATATATATTAAAATAGATGTCGTTTTTATGAATTCAATGAATTAAGTATCTAGTAGCCTACAATTTACTGGTACATTTTACAGTAAACAAACATCACAGACGATGGCAACTCTGGCATAATGTCAATAACACTTCCATAAATGACTTACAGTTTCTGTACAGTTATTCAGGTAAACATCCCTAAAGTACCGAAAAAGGTACCGTTGGGAAATACAGGTACGGTTCAAATGTGAACGGGACCCAACCCTTGTTGTATGGCATACAGTCAGACAGTGATTACCATAAAATAAATTCTAGAAGGGTGATAAGAAGACATGAAATACTGATTTATGAAAACAAAAAAATATCCCACTACACTGTAAAAATATATTTTTCAAAGTTGTAAATAAAGTCAAGAATACTGGAGTACGTTTTTCAAGAAAATACTATTTCAGTACTTGACAATTCTGTGTTTTGTTACTTGCAGATTCCTGGTTCTTATTTGTGAAATGCATATGAATATATGCTGGTCATCAAAGTGACGCGTCGTCTTCTCTTCCTGTCTGTTCAGGTCAAAGGGATTGGCAGAAGAATGCTGGCGCCAGGTGCCCAGGGGCAGGATGGCGTTGTGTTGGCAGAGAGCTGCGGCTGTTAGATGGTTCCTCTTGATGCTCCTGTGGCACTGGGCACCTCTGGGCCCACTGAGCTGGTTTCTGGCTCTGGCTGAGCGTCTGGACCAGAAGACCTCACCGTTCTCTTCCATCTCCGGCCGGAGCAGCGGCCAGCTGGACTGGCTCCTGTCTGATAAAGGGCCCTTCCATCGCTGTCCAGAATACACTGAGTTTAAAGAACGCTTCCAACAAGGCTTCTCCACACGCTATAAAATCTACAGGTTTGTGATGATTACATTATTAGTTATGTTTTATGATGGATGGATGCACTTTTATGATGGATAGATGCACTTTTATGATGGATGGGTGGATGCACTTTTATGATGGATTATGATGGATGGATGCACTTTTATGATGGATGGATGCACTTTTATTATGGATAGATGCACTTTTATGATGATCGATGCACTTTTATGATGGATAGATGCACTTTTATGTTGGATAGATGCACTTTTATGATGGACGGATGCACTTTTATGATGGATGGATGCACTGTTATGATGGATAGATGCACTTTTATGATGGATAGATGCACTTTTATGATGGACGGATGCACTTTTATGATGGATAGATGCACTTTTATGATGGATAGATGCACTTTTATGATGGATAGATGCACTTTTATGTTGGATAGATGCTCTTTTATGATGGATGGATGCACTTTTATGATGGATAGATGCACTTTTATGATGGATAGATGCACTTTTATGGACTTCAAAACAGAAACAGTCATTCACTGCCATTATAAAGCTTGGAAGAGCCAGGGTATTTTTTAATATAACTCGGATTGCATTAGTCTGAAAGAAGAATGTTATTTACACCTAGAATGACTTGAGGGTGAGTAAATCATGGGCTAATTTTCATTTTTGGGTGAACTAACCCTTTAACAAAGATTTTTAAAGGCATTTTCAGCAGATAATGAAAGTCGGTTATGGTAAAACATGTTAAAACATGGAGTTGACTACACTCGCTGTGGTCGGTGAAAACTTTATAAACTAGGAAAACTTGTGAATGAAAGGTGTTTGAGCGCTACAGTCAGCAGTGGAGTTTCCTGCTCAAGTCTGGGCACAGAACTTCTGTCAGTCTTGTGATGGGTCAAAAAGCACAGTGAGAAGTCCTGACAACATCATAGCAGGAGAAAATGGAATAAATAAATAAAAATACTAACATCAACCTCAGTTGCGATGAGGCTTCGATCTGATGCAGTCCCTGATATCATTGAGTGGACAGGTGCAGGCACATGATAGAGAAGGGCCATAGCGCAGGCAGTGAGGACATCTGACATGTCTGCAGTTACTCAAGCCATCACAACGACACACTGTAGGTGACCGTGTCCATTCACATCTACACTGACCCATAAATGACGATGGCCTTGTAAGGGACCCCCTCTCCTAAAATATGAAAAAGCTATATATTTACTTTACTGTGAAAAATAAACTTTATATAAATGTGTAGAATTTAATGTTTGGGGTCAGTAGGCCTACATTTGTTCCCCAGGAAGGATGCATTAAATTGCTCAAAAATGAGAATAGAGACATTTATAATGTTACAAAAAATTTATTTCTAATAAATGCTGTTCTTTTGACCTGCATGTTCATTCAAGAATCCTTTATTTCCACAAATATATTAAAACTGTCACCGTCGCACAGGTGGGACGCCTGGTGCTCTTTTTTTGATCGGCTTTTTTTCGTATCATATATTTAAGTAATTATCATACATTAGGTATCATTTGAAAGCTTACAAACTCAAAATTCATCCTGTGAAAACCGTTTTGAAATCGGACATTGTGTTACCATGGAAACGTTACTCTAAATTATTCTAGCAGGCTCCTCCCCTAGTGGGCGGTGTCATGTTTCATATTACAACAATTATTTTAACTACTTTATATTCAAAATCTTTTCCAATCTTGACAAAACACATATTGTCGGAAAGGTCTGAGTCTCAAGGGTCCATATTTGGGGACTGTTTTGTGATGGAAGTGATATTTGGACAGAAATTTACAGGAAAATGCATCGAAAAAACAATCAATGGAATGTGAATGACACCCGGTGGCTATTATTGGTACAGCACCTAAACAACATCTCATGGGGACTTCAATTTTTGTGATATCAACTTCAAATTTGGAACATAACTTGGTTTGACATATGGCTTTGATTACATAGTAATTTTAGAGTAAATTATTTTTTGTAAAATATATATTTTATATGAAATAAAAAATATTTAGTACAGTATTTTTCATTTACAGTAAATTTAAACGTCCATAACTTTTTCATAATTTCATATTTTGAATTCACTTCAGCAATAATCTGCAGAGCGTCGTCTTTAAAATGAGACCAAACTTTGGTCTATATTCCAAAGCATTCTTGAATTACAGCCCTTTAAGTTTGGATAGTGCATTTTCATGTATTCTCATAAAGGGGGATGACTGAACAACATTAATGATAAGAAAAGTTTCTTAAGCATCAAATATACATTTCTGAAGGATAATGTGACACTGAGCAATGGCTGCCAAAAAAAACTCACAGATATAAATTACAATTTAAAATATAGGGGAGACCGGGTATGGTTGTAACATGGGGAGTGTTACAACCATAGATATACATGATAAAGGCTAGATGTCTTACGGCGGAGTCTCTGACGTCATCACCGGCGGCCATCTTGTCACAGGCAAGCTTTCTGCATGAACACAAATACTCGTATCTCGCTGAAATCTTGACAGATTTACAAATAGTTTGGATTCTTACAAACGTTATTAATGTGGCTGGCTTTACTTCTGGATGCTTGAACAAATTATGAATAAATATAACTACATCTCTGACGTTTATAACAAACCAAACAGTTTGAAAATATGTAGAACATTGAGCAAGTTATGGTTATTTAAAAAGTCCACACACCATTAAAACACAATGTTACGAGTGAGCGAGCTGACTGTGACAAGATGGCCGCCAGATGTGGATGTCGACCTCCATTGGCCAGCAGCGCGGACGAGACATCAAGCCTTTATTATGTACATCTATGGTTATAACCACCAATTCCACTAATCAGGGATAAGAGTCTAGGAGTCATATGATCATTTCGGTTTTTACTCACTTCCTCTCAGATCCCATATGAACCTCAGACAGTCTCAAAGCCAAAGGAAGTGTGGGTAAAATGTGCCGTATGCAGTCCCTGGACCCACCAAGCCTGCACTCTAGGGTTAACACCATTCATTTGTCACTATTCATAGCGGATCCCTGGAGGGCAAAACCGCCACAGAACTGTCAGTTTTCCATCTTAAAAACAAAAATATGTGAACAAGATGCAAGTTTTGGGCACTTGTGATCCATACACAGCACCTGCTGCAGTGTTTCAATCACTAAAAACAGCGGGACGTTCTAAAACGCTTGACGTGAAAAACACTTAGGGTGGGTTTAACACTAATCAAGGATTTGTTGATCCAGGTTTTATTTTAAATCGAGTACCACTTAATTTTAAACACCGATTAAAAAGGCTGATCGGTGCAACCCATCCTTAAAGTGCCTTAGTATACTAAAAGAGTGATATTAAATTCAGTTTACTCCTTTTTAATGATGCAGACTATATACAGGCGAGCAGATGAGCCCAGAATTTCGACGGAAAAAACGCTTAAGAAACCTTGTGTTGTATTCCTGTACAGTATGCATCATCAATAAGGTGTATATTAAATTTGGTCTTTTAATATCACTGTTTATTACATTTAGTACTTAAACAAACCTGGTAAAAATGACTGGTGGTCAATGGAAGAAAGCCTTGTTTTGCCCTCCTATAACGGTGTGATGTCATGTGAACGCTGTGATTCTGATTGAGGATATTCACACACTGACACACACACACACACACACACACACACACACACACACACACACACACACACACACACACACACACACACAGACAGTGTTTTTTGTGAGAATGTTATGTTCTTTACAAAGGTACCCTGGAGTCAAGTGTTCATTACACAAAAATAACATTAAGGAAGTTTGTAGTAGAGTCATTTACACACACATACACACTCCTGAGTCAGAGAGTACATGGATTTGAGCTGTAGTCAGACATTGTTGTGTATTATTCTTTTGGTTTTTGAATCATATTGCATGGTTTTGCCGCTGCTTTTGTCTAATTATTACATTTACCCCAGGCACACCATGTATTTGACATCAACTCATAAGGGCTGTGATAATATTGCAGAGGTTTGAATTGGTGCATTTTGTAGTAAACAAATGTGAGTACTTTGTATAAAATTGTATCCACTCTTGCTCAAAAATTACAGACGATGAAGCAAAAAGTGTTACAACCATACTCAGTCTCCCCAATTCAAATACAACATAGTTATTTTAATAATTACAATAATATTTCACAATATTAGTGATTTACTGTATATTTAATCAAATAAATGTTTAAAAATCTTACCGACACAGACTGTTGATCAGTAGTGTAAAATTACGGCTGTCAATAAATAATTTGTCTTTATTAATACATTTATTTTAAAGGTGCAGTGTGTAAATTTTAGCGGCATCTATCGTTGAGGTTGTGAATCTCCCACCGCTCGCCCCTCCCTTTCACAATAACCATTGTGCTTTATTACTATTGATATGAAACAAAGTCTCAGATTGCAAATTACGTCTATTTTTTTATGAAATTCAAAAACATATTCTCTTCTGCCTTAATACCAGTAATAGTGCGAAATAAACATGAATGAGCTTCTGAAAGTGTGTTAAAAGATACAGGACAACTTACCGAAATCCATATCAAGTCACATAGAATAGCTCAATCAGTGTTTCAACCGCAGAAAGATGTACTGTAAGTAAAATGGCTTGTAAACAATGTCATGTAACGTCACATTTACCTCAGAAAAAACATATCCAGTGTCCATATACTCGTTAGTCAGCTAGAAAAATTAACTCTAGAGTGGAGCATTTTGCTAATTATATGCACCACATTACATAGGATATTCATTGTCATTTTTAATGTTCTTCAATATTTAATGCATGTATGTATGAATAAATCTGGCAAGTTTTTATGACAGCCACCATTTAAATGTTTACATTTAAAAAAACGAATTGGAGTGGAATTATTATTATGTAATTGTAAATTTAATATTACAATTTTATTATTATAAAAAAAAACATAATTTAGTGTCATTTAAGTGTTTGTATACAAATCAGTAAATTTTTACCTTCAGTATTAGTAGGCTAATGTAGTATCAACTGACTCCCATAGTTTACAACATTAGTTCAGAAATGTGGTTTTCCTTGAGAAAATTGGCCATGTATTATACCTGATACATATCCAAAATAATCCATATTGAATTGAATTGGTACGAATCGAAAGCTTGTGAATCGAAATCGAATCAAATTGGGAGATTTGTGTCAATACCCAGCCCTTATGTATATTATATTGCATTTCTGTCAATAGATTCTCATAAATACTACACACTGCACCTTTAAATGTATTGCTATTAATTGTAATTTTGTATAGTTTGAAAACCCCTCCACTACACTGCGCCATCTAGTGTGTTCGTATTGGGAATCAAACCCTCTCCTGGGAATCAAACCGGAGACGGCGATGATGATTGATGATTGTTCGAATATTACAATTTAATAATTGTTAAATCGATATGTCATCCTCAATAAACTCATCTCCAGCGTGATGACTCAGATTTTTCGAATATTCCTATCTAATAACTGCCTCATCGACACGGCATCCTCAATAAACCCGTCTCTGGCGTGATGACTCTGATTGTTTGAATATTCCTATCTAATAACTGCCTCATCGACACGGCATCCTCAATAAACCCGTCTCTGGCGTGATGACTCTGATTGTTTGAATATTCCTATCTAATAACTGCCTCATCGACACGGCATCCTCAATAAACCCGTCTCTGGTGTGATGACTCAGATTTTTCGAATATTCCTATCTAATAACTGCCTCATCAACACGGCATCCTCAATAAACCCGTCTCCGGCGTGATGACTCTGATCTTTCGAATATTGCACTTTAATAATTGTTAAATCGACACGGCATCCTCAATAAACTCATCTCCGGCGTGATGACTCTGATCTTTCGAATATTGCACTTTAATAATTGTTTCATCAATATGTCATCCTCAATAAACCCGTCTCTGGTGTGATGACTCTGATGTTTCGAATATTCCTATCTAATAACTGCCTCATCGACACGGCATCCTCAATAAACCCGTCTCTGGCGTGATGACTCTGATTGTTTGAATATTCCTATCTAATAACTGCCTCATCGACACGGCATCCTCAATAAACCCGTCTCTGGCGTGATGACTCTGATTGTTTGAATATTCCTATCTAATAACTGCCTCATCGACACGGCATCCTCAATAAACCCGTCTCTGGTGTGATGACTCTGATTGTTTGAATATTCCTATCTAATAACTGCCTCATCGACACGGCATCCTCAATAAACCCGTCTCTGGCATGATGACTCTGATTGTTTGAATATTCCTATCTAATAACTGCCTCATCGACACGGCATCCTCAATAAACCTGTCTCCGGCATGATGACTCTGATCTTTCGAATATTCCAATCTATTATGACCTCTGACCTGTAAAGTTGATCAGAATAATAATCATACGCTGTTTGTTAATTGGCCAGAGGAGAACTGCCCCCCCCGACTGAGCCTGGTTTCTCCCAAGGTTTATTTTTCTCCATTAGGTCACCTGATTGGGTTTTGGTTTCCTTGCCACTGTTGCCTCTGGCTTGGCTTGCTCAGTTGGGGACGCAAAATTTTTCAATTAAATATCCAAATAAATCTAATTATTAAACTAAATTAACCATATAAACTAAATTAATGATCTAAAGCCCACATTGTCACTGTATGATAATTGAAATGAGCTGATGACATGAGCGGCTGTACGGCTGAATAAAATTCTGCTGCATTATTTTCCTGTTTGACACCGTGAAGCTGCTTTGAAACAATCGGCATTGTAAAAAGCGCTATATATATAAAGTTGACTTGACTTGACTTGACCTTGCCATTGGTAGCGTCATCCTTTTCATCAGGCGCAACACGGTGGTTATTATTCAGCTGTTGACCAGTTTTAATTATGCGCACGGCATGCCGCTAACATCATTCATTCAGTACAGTGCATTTTAAATATCGATCGCCACGCATTCATTCCAGTCTATGTCAAAGACACACGCACAGTGGGAAGGAAAGGTGTGTTTTGTGCATTACTGTGGCTGACCTCAGCTCCGTCAGGGGAGTTTGGCCTTTCTGCCGGCTTCCTTTGCCCCCTGCTGGTGCGCAGCCGACTCTGTCCAACTCGCTCCGCTCGCCGAATTCAGAACGCAGCATGCCTACAGCATCTGGGCAGAGAAAGGCCCACGGAACTGTGATGGACTCAGTGAGGGGGAGATGAGCCTCTGCCAGCGCTGTTTGAAAGGCTGTCCTGCAAGCCAAAGAGTCTGTGTGGGTGTTTGGGTGTAGGCGAGTCTTCTGTATGTGCCTCACAGTTCACATGCATTGTGTAAACAGAATCACTGAACTCGCACTGAAAAGATGGGACTTCAGCTGGTCACTGGATTGGCCCTTTGATATGATAACAGATCAGGATTTCCAAGAAGAGAAACTGGGTTGCACATCACAAGAGGAGAACACCAGCAGGCACTGTACCTTTTACTGCTTCCTTGGGCACAGCTCCCCTCTGGGGGTTAACAATGCACCAAAGGATCCCCAGCAGAGTGAATTCTATGGTCTTTAGTCATACTGCCAGCTCCGATGGGGATTTTTTTCTGTTGCGAGTGGAAAGAGATGTGTGCTTGCATTAGTTTTCTTTGTTCCAAGGCTTTAGCAGCAGTTGACATTTAAATTCAGAAGTTATTGAATATGGAATCCTCTGTGAGCTCAATAAAAAGAAATACATAACACTGGTCTACAGTTGTTTTTAGAAGTTGTCAGCTTGAGAGATAAACCGTGCAGTTTATTATGTATGTTGATGTGCTGAACTCAAATATGACTATTAAAGCAATGTGGCTAATCACAGTCGTAGTTGTTGATCTCTTGAACGCAATGGCCAATCAGAAGTTGGGGGGGGGGGGGGTCTAATACCATTTCATGCATTCTGCCTTATTTACAATGTTAAAGAGTTGATTCTCATGATGAAAGTGACCAACATTTTAAAAAAACGAGTTGGATTTCCGTGCCAAATACACTCCTTCAGGATTCAAACAAGTTTCGGAATGTTTTTTTTCCGAGTATGACCCTGTGTGATGTCATAAAGGGAGAAATGCCTTGTATGGGCACTTCTCCTGGATGAGCACATGCACACACACACATCAACCAGAGAGAGAGAGAGAGCAAGAGCGTGTCCATCATTGAGCTTTATTCGGGTTACGGGAGCCGTCGACGACGCTGGCGTTGTGTTTTTAGACACAAGATCAACAATGTCACTAAAGAAGTGTGTGTATGTGTGTGTGTGTGAGGGAAAGATCACCTTGTACAGTTGCAAAGCATTTGTGAAGCCACAACACGCACAACCTTGAGGCGGATGGGCTACAACAGCAGAAGACCCCACCGGGTACCACTCATCTCCACTACAAATAGGAAAAAGAGGCTACAATTTGCACCAGCTCACCAAAATTGGACAGTTGAAGACTGGAAAAATGTTGCCTGGTCTTATGAGTCTGGATTTCTGTTGAGACATTCAGATGGTAGAGTCAGAATTTGGCGTAAACAGAATGAGAACATGGATCCATCATGCCTTGTTACCACTGTGCAGGCTGGTGGTGGTGGTGTAATGGTGTGGGGGATGTTTTCTTGGCACACTTTAGGCCCCTTAGTGCCAATTGGGCATCGTTTAAATGCCACGGCCTACCTGAGCATTGTTTCTGACCATGTCCATCCCTTTATGACCAGCATGTCCCCATCCTCTGATGGCTACTTCCAGCAGGATAATGCCCCATGTCACAAAGCTCCAATCATTTCAAATTGGTTTCTTGAACATGACAATGAGTTCACTGAACTAAAATGGCCGTCCCACAGTCACCAGATCTCAACCCAATAGAGCATCTTTGGGATGTGGTGGCAGCACTTTACTAGAGCACCCTCAGTGATCTGAGACTGGAACCGGACATGATTTTACAAATTTATGCTTTAAATTGAGATCCCTTCCCTTTATATATATATATATCCTCTGCCATTTCCAACTAGGGTTGCCACATGTCCCGTAAAATATCGAATCGTCCCGTATTTACAAGCAAAATGACGCGTCCCGTCCCGTATTTTACATAGGTCCACACATAGTTCAATAAACACATACGGATTTTGCAGTGTGGAGAATACGAATAGCAAATATAAATAAATCAATTTCACAATAAGTAGTAGAGAAGCTCATTTGCGTGTGGTTGCGTTTTAGCGGCTTTGTTTGTTGTCATAGCGGCGGAGTCTCGAGAACATGCACTGTAAACTTGCACGTTTTTTTAAAAACATGTCGAACTTGCGTCGCGTCCACCGTTTGAACGCAAGAGGATCTCCAGATATAGAGCTGAATATCAAAAAGGTATCAATGGGTCTGTCCAGTAACTCATGATGAACCTCAGGCCAACTGCACACTTTATGAGATGGATTTTTTTTTATGGATAATATATTAATATAATATTCCATACATTATCAGAGCTTGGCAGACAGAATTATTATTTTTTAGACAGGTTAATTAATAGATTATAGCCTAATAAATGTTATTATTCATTTATAATTTAGCTAGGCTATAATCATACATAATAAATAATCCTGTCATATAAAATTTATGACATTTAAAAAAATATTTTGATTAAAATGGGACAAATAATTACATGATAATATAGTCATAATTTCAGTAAATTAATAAAAAAATAAACATTTTTGAAATTCAAAAAAGTGATTACTGGTTCAGAATGACTGCTTAAAGGGACAGTTCACCCAAAAATGCAAATTCTGTCATCATTTATTCACCCTCAAGTTGTTCCAAACATGTATACATTTCTTTGTTATGTTGAACACATAGGAAGATTACTGTGGAAGTCAATGGTGCCCCCAAAGCAGCCTGGTTACAAACTTCCTTCAAAATATCTTCTTTTGTGTTCAGCAGAATAAAGAAACTCATACAGGTTTGAAATATCATGAGGGCGAGTAAATGATAACAGAATATTCATTTTGGGCTGAACTGTCCCTTTAAAGTGCACCAAATTGGCTACTAAAGAGTTCTTTAGAAATAAATAAAATAATCAAATGTAAAATAATATAAAATGTGTTCTGTTGCAAGTTCACATACTTGATCTCACGTTTTCTTATGGTTTATTATTGAGCTGTCAAGTTGTCAATGTTGAAATCATAATTTCATGACGTATTCTTTATTTCTGTCCTTTATGCAATTGTGAATGGGTGTCCCTTATTTTGCCACACTGAAGGTGGCAACCCTATTCCCAACTCAAGGGTCGTATCCTGACCTAGCCTGGGAAAACCCAGACAACTTCCGGCAAATTTAGATTTGCTCTGCAAGTAGTCTGGCAAAGAGCCCATTCAAGCCCATTTCTAATACCTAGAAATCAAAGCACCAATCAGAAACGTTGGGGCGGGCTTTACACGATGACGACAGCGCAGCGACAGTGAAGCAGATTTGCCGCCATGGAGCATCACTCGTTCGAATCAGCTATCGCCTCTGTTTTAATCGATTTAAATCCTTCAAGTGTTGTTCTTTGCTCGGGTTTTCCTTTTCGTTAAAACCCGAGCAAAGAACAACACTTGAAGCCTTCATATCTAAAAAAGATGTTATCGCTGTCTTACCGACTGGATTCGGCAAAAGTCTGATACCAGCTTGGCCCTTCGGTGGCTAAACGAATGGGTCTTAGCGAGAGCCCTCTGGTAGTGTTAATGTTTCACAAAATATAGTTTTAAGTCCTCTTCAGGCGAGAATGTAGTTGTTTAAAGCTCAAATCTGTGGTTTATTTATAAAGAGAGCACCTTTTTGAAAATTTGATCTGCCGTTTTCGGAGTTGTGAGCTCCAGTGGATCAGGCGCTCAGCGCTCATTAACCCCGGCGAGAGCAGCCTTTCCTCGGCCAGTCCTTCAGCCGCTGGCTCTGATGTCTCTGTGGTGGTTAAACATCAGATATGATTCGTCTCGTCTTGTGTAGATCTAACGGCCGATCTTTGCTCTCATTAATCTATAATTTGTTCCCTGACAGATCGTTTTGTCGTTTTGTCATAACTTTATATTTTTAAGCTATTAAACTTTATCGTTGTAGTCTCCTAGCACTGACTTTGTTTGACTGAATTGCTTTATTTATTGTAGAGCTTCTTATACCTTTTACTTATACTTTTATTTAGTTTAATTGCTATTGATCACACATAAACTGACATTTAACAAAAAGAGACTGGGTTGTGTTTTATGTCATATTTCATTTATTACAGTGATAATCATAGCCTATATTATGCACACATTAATGTGTGTGTGTTTAAAAAAAAATGTAAACGAAAAGAGGCTGGGTTTTTAATATTTCGTTTTGTTATAAACATGCATTGAAGATAATATGCATTGCCTGCACTACATTTGTGTGGCTATAATATGTTTAATTTTTTTTTAAAGGAAAATTAAAAGAGGTAGGTGTTTTATCATATATTTCGTTTTATTGTAGCCTAAAATACACAAATATATACTGAGTGATACTGTCAAGAACGCTGCTTGTCCATTAGCAGAGTAGGCGGGCTATTAACTAAACGGCGGCGGGGATTCCCCCGAGGGGAAGTGCTTAGGGAAGTTTGCAAGTGCGTGTCTAAAACTGGAGTGGAACGCAGCATACGATGTTTCTCCGTCGCTCTGCATACGTCATCTCCCTCATCGCTCTGATTGGTTTTAGGTCTATCCAATTGCGCCGAGAGGTATTTGAGCGACGCCCGTTGGTGACGCCCCTTTGGAAATTATTTGTCTATAAAGCTTTGCCAGACCATAATGGTCTGGTTTTAACCAGGCTAATCCTGACCCAATAGTACATCTTGAAAACTAGAGCCCATAAACAATTGTAAGCATCATTTTTGTTCTCAGTGACCCAGAATTAGTAAAGAAGTCATGTACATAACTTACATTTGAAATTGCTTGATGTCTCCAAACAAGGCATTTCCTAATACACTCTAAAATAAATGGTGCTATATGGCACTACAAGTGGTTCTTGGCTCGTAATCATAGGGGAATCACTTTTGGTGCTATATAGCACCATATCTTTACAGGTTCTGTATATGGTAGCGGTGCTATATAGGACCTCAGTCATCCCAAAGAACCGCTGAAGAACCCGTGAAGTGCCAAGATTTGGTGCTATACAACACTTAAAGTGGTTCCCCTATGATTACGAGCCAAAGAACCACTTTTAGTGCCATATAGCACCGTTTCTTTAGGGTGTAGATTGTGATATCTTGTGTAATGCATCACAATGTTTGCAGTAATTTTGTTCACATGCTGCACTGGCTGATATGTTTTGAATGTAAAGGTTTTCAGTTGCAGATGTCAGAACGCTTCACAACTCATTGTCGAGTAGTATGACACATTTATGGTAATATTTGACAGTTATGTTTAATTCATTAACATTATTTCATGCATTATGTATCATGAAGTAACAATACAGCGTTTATTAATCTAGGTAATTAACATGACTTATTGGGTTATGAATGAAATGACTAATGGGCAATACTATATTTTTAAATGAACATTAATCCAGATTAATAAATGATTTGAAGTTCATCATACCAAGTGCACTTACAAATGTTAACAAATCGAACCTGTTCATGTTACATAATTTATCCCACATGCAAAATTGTGCAATATGGGAATAACTGAGATTTGAATTTAAAATGTCTCACTTATTATTTATTTATAATTTTCAGCGCTATTCATTTGTGTGTAAAATGTGACGAGTGCACCTTTAAAAGACTTGGACCAAGGAATACTACTACAATATTTATGACTATAGAAGAACCATGACGCACTGGCCTTCCCATGTGGAACCTTGGGATGATGTATTACCTCCCATTCGTGCTATTATCTGTAGACCATCACACCACTGGTGCTGCGCAGGGTGACGGCAACGACGGCCAGCTGGGAGCCGCTCCGTTGGGATTTAGTAACCTGGGAGCCGCTGGTTTCCAAAGGCAACGAGTATCCGGGAAAGAAATCAAACACAAAGAACATATGTAAGCCATAAGAAAGTGAGATGAAATGAGATGTTTTCATTGGAAACACAAGAGATGAATCATGCAGGTGACACTGCTCCACAAAGTAGAATTAATAAGCCAAATGGATGGCAGCCTCGGAGATACTTGCATGGAATTATAATGGGGAAATGGCGATACAGCGGCTTGAAAAGAATCGCTTTTGTGTTCTGTTGACTTGATGCAATTTACCACTTCAATCACTCACCAAAGAATATTTCAGAAGCATTTGATAAACATTGCCTGAGTCAAATTTCACTCTCTATATTGATGTTTGCCAGTGCAAAGTTTTTGCATTGTGTAGTTCTGTTTTTTGCTGATTTTGTCATTTCTTATTTGCTTAACTTTGGCAACTAATCCTTCTTTAAAAATCTATAGTTAAAGCTGCTTTCCCAAATACAATGCAGCCGCTGGTGGGAGGGGTTCCTAAGCTTATTTTCCAGATAATGCCCTCAAAAAAAAGCAGCATGTGCCAATGTTTTAGTTCACTAAAAAACAGAAGCCTTTGAAGTTTTGCATTAAATAGAGGGTTTAAAGAGAAAATAAAAAGGAGAGCAAAGACAGAATGGGACGTTTAGACAGATTGTGACATTTTAAGCTTTTGGCTGAATAGGTGAACGAACTGTTTAGAGTGATTCAACAGCCATCTGTTGGAAAACGTGGTTTTTCAGAACACATCATTGGGACCAGCTTTGGACATACTTGTCATTTACAACACTGGACCTACTGTGCTTTAACACTACTCGAAAATAGACATCCACGAGCTATAATTATTATCTTCAAAATGGTTCCTCATTCAGAACACTGAAAAAGTTCAAACGTGCTGTTATTTGCTTAAAGGTCCCGTTCTTCGGGATCCCATTGTTCAAACTTTAGTTAGTGTGTAATGTTGCTGTTAGAGCATAAATAATACCTGTAAAATTATAAAGCTCAAAGTTCAATGCCAAGCGAGATATTTTATTTAACAGAAGTTCCCTTTCAAAGCCTACAGCGAACGGCCGGCTTGGACTACATCCTGGTACTTCCTTCATAAATGACGTCAGTAGAACAGACTAACCTCCGCCCACAAGAATACGCGAAAAAAGGGGGCGTGGTCTTGTTGCTGTCCCACGTGGAGAAGAGGACGTGTCGCGTGGAGAAAAGGAAGTGTCGCGTGGAGAAGAGGAAGTGTCGCGTGGAGAAGAGGAAGTGTTGCGTTTGAGTGTGTTTGTCGCCATGTCGTCGAGACGCTGTTATTTTCATCCCGGAGTCAAATCACCTTTGTTTGGCTTTCCCAGGGACGCTGTAGAGATCATTGAGCGCATTTATCTCCCGTTAAGAGGCGTGACCTTTCCGTGCAACGTGCGCTAAGCTGCTGTCCAATCACAACACAGAAACCGGGCAACGTGCGCTAAGCTGCTGTCCAATCACAACACAGGAACCGGGCAACGTGCGCTAAGCTGCGGTCAAATCACAACACAGGAACCGCTGGCACAATCAGAACTCGTTACGTATTTCTGAAGGAGGGACTTCATAGAACAAGGAACTCATCAGACATTTTTAGGACAGTGAAAACAGCGGTGTACAGATGAGTACATTGTGTGGAAAAGCTTTCCTGTAGCTCAAGCAGTAGAGCATGGCGCTAGCAACACCAAGGTGATGGGTTCGATTCCCAGGGAAAGCAAGAACTGACAAAATGTTAAATGTGTAACTTGAATGCAATGTAAGTCGCTTTGGATAAAAGCGTCTGCCAAATGCATAAATGTAATGTAAATGAAAATACTGTGTTTTTTACACGCGAAACATGAACACATGTTATATTGCACACTGTAAACACAATCAAAGCTTAAAAAAACCACAAAAATCGGGACCTTTAAGGTTTTATTTTTACCTGACCTAACCCTTAAAACCTGTTAACTGTCACTGGCCCACCGGTGGGCCCATTTGCCACTGCATGTTTAAAACCTTTATATCCTATATTTATCCTGATCTAATGTTGACAACCTATATATCACCCGAAAGCTTACGAACTCAAGATTCATCCTGTGAAATCCGTTTTCAAATTGGATTTTGCGTTACCATGGAAACGGTACTCTAAATTCTTCTAGCGGCTCCTCCCCTAGTGGGCGTCGTCATGTTTCATATTACAACATTTATTTTAAAATAAAAACCTTTTCTAATCTTGACAAAACGCATATCGTCGGAAAGGTCTGAGTCTCACGGTTCTATATTTGCCAGCTGATTTGTGATATTTGGACAAAAATATATTCTTTTGTTACAGGAGATTGCATTAAAAAAAAATCAATGGAATGTGAATGACACCCGGTGGCTATTTGTGGTACTGTGCCTAAACAAAATCTCATGGGAACTTCAATTTTTGTGATATCAACTTCAAATTTGGAACACAAATTGGTTAGATATTTGGCATTGATTTGATAGTAATTTTAGAGTACAAATTATTTTGTAACGTATATATTTTATATAAAATATAAAATATTTAGTACAGTACATTTGACTTACAGTGAATTTAAACTTTCATAACTTTTTCATACTTTCATTTTTGAAGCGATTTCACTTGAGCCATAATCTGATGACTGTCTTCTTTAAAATGAGACCAAACTTATGTCTATATTCCAAAGCATTCTTGAATTGCAACCATTTAAGTTTGGATAGTGCATTTTCATGTGTATTCTCAAAAAGGGGGGTGACTAGCCTGGATGCCAGCCGAACTTAGCCCCGCCCACAACATTTTTACACGGGCAGTTCGGTCTGGACTTGATCGGTAGAGGAGTAATTATGCCCGAACAGAAACTGTTCGGACCAATGAAATTGTCAGGGCGGGCTTTAGACGATGATGGACAGATGATAAACAGTAACGTAATCATCCACGTCATCAAAGACGCTTGGGTTGAATTTGTTCTAATCCTAAACGGAGAACTTGTTCGTATATGCGTTCACCTTTACTATTTCTCTCAGAAATGATGATCGTGTTGGTAAGTACTCTGTGTATCCTTTTTTTTACAACACCGGCAAAGATCGTTTACACTCATCTTTTTCTTCTAACGTTAGGCTACTTATTCAAGCGTGCGTGCAGGTACAGGGTTGCCAAGTTTTTACAACAAAACCCGCCCAATTGTTAACGTTCCTCAAAACTAGCCAAAAACAAGCCCAATAGCTTTCCAGAGGGGGTTCTCCGGGAAAAAAGGCATTTGGGGGGTAAAATATGTGTTATTTTGGCAGGGCTGGCTGCTAAAAATCGCATTCCTGGGTCTGTATATCACATAATTGGGGTCGCTTCAACCCGCGGACATGGCAACACTGTGCAGTTGAGTTCTGTTGACATTTGATAACTAACGTTATGCGTCGCTCCGTTGCTCTGATTGGTTGTAGGTCTATCCAATTGAGGTCTTTCCTGGTTCGGTTGAAACACGCCCCATAATCACAGCCCAACGGAGCAGATCAGACTCATATTCTGACTAGAATTGAGTATGACGACGTCAGGCTAGGGGGTGACAGTTAACAGGTTAAAATGTTTTTCACTTGTATAATCTAGTCTGGTCAGGTTGACTGCGCTCAAGTCATGTCGTAAAGATCGTATTCATGAGTTGAATGCACATGAACCAAGCGGCAATCTCCCAGTTTCTCTTGAAGCCGATACAGAAGTGACTTAAACTGCAATTCATCGAGTGGCCACTAGAGACAGTCTCCAGA
This sequence comes from Romanogobio albipinnatus, assembly GCA_023566225.1. NCBI lineage: Eukaryota > Metazoa > Chordata > Actinopteri > Cypriniformes > Gobionidae > Romanogobio > Romanogobio albipinnatus. The sequence continues at coordinate 2,570,843 of CM042244.1, forward strand.
AAGAGCAGAATCTCATTTAGCTCAATGAGTTGACTTTACAGCTCAATAAAACATGTTTACAGTCTGGGACAAACTGTGCATTTGCTCTATACGGCTAATGTTGCCCTTCATGACGACTGTGAGGGGGGTGAATTATTTTATAACTCATTCGTTTACATTATATAAAGCCTTAAAGTTCTGCATAATTAAGGGCGTGGCCTCTTGAGTGACAGGTGGATTGCCGTTTGTCTGCTGTCTGTTAGTCATCACCTCAGCTCCGCCTACGTCCCGCCTCTTTGCCCATTGTCTGTTATCCGGGAGTGACACAAGATGGCGACGGCCAGCTCGACCCGACTTTACGCTTCAAAACTGCAAATATATATAAAAAATATATCAAAAATGTATTATTGGTAGTAATATGCATTGATAAGGACTTCATTTGGACAACTTTAAAGGAGATTTTCCTCAATATTTTGATTTTTTTTTGCACCCTCAGATTCCAGATTTTCAAATATTGTCCTATCCGAACAAACCATACATCAATGGGAAGCTTATTAATTCAGCTTTCAGGTGATGTATAAATCTCAATCTCAAAAAATATGATTGGTTTTGTGGTCCCGGGTCACATTTTAGGTTCCCTGACAAAACATTTTTAACAGTGTAAGGGAAAAAACAAAGACTGTAAAGCTGTGTAAATCTGCAAAGCAATTTTGGAGGACATGGACAAGAGTGAAAAATTTGACATTTTTAAAAAGGGTTCAGTAAATGTCTCAGTGTCTGCTGGAGAGAAGGGAGGCAATATATCATACTTACAGTACTTTAGTTGACAAGGAGTTCCTATTTTATTTTAGATTACAAAAGTCCAAGATGCACTGGGAACAAATATTTCACAGAAACTCAGAGAGTCTGATAGTCTGTCACTCCAGTCTAATTCATGTCAGTTCTGATCTGATTTCATACTGAGGTAAAGTGAGAAGGTCATTAGAGTGAACATGGTGTCCATGGAGTGTCACTGCAGAAAAAGTAGTGCACTCTTCTTAAATGTATACACTCCATGGCTTTGCTGCAAAAAAACAAATTTTGAAAAGCTTTCAAAGTGTAATTCATCAAATCCTGTCACTGTTTACTCACCCATGTTGTTCTAAATAGTATGACTGTCTTTCTTTATGGAGCACAAAAGATGAATCTTTAGGGGAATATATGGCAACTCTTTTCATATAATGAAAATTAATGAGCACTGGAATCTCCAATATTTCAAAGACACCATAAAACTATCATAAAAGTGATCAATATGGCTCTATGAGTCTTCTTCAGTCATTCGATAGCTTTGTGTAAGACTGAAAGTTAAGCTATTATTCACTGAACATCTTGACATTCACTCTAGCTAGAGCTGCATGATTAATCGTTAAATGATTGCTATCTCGATTCAAACACCCATGCGATCTTATTCCTAAAGGACCACGATTCTGCTGTCTGTTTCACATCGAAAGCGCCAGCGGAGCGTGAACAGCGCATATTGCCGCTGCCCATATTAAAGGGATTGTTAACCCAAAAATTTAATTTCTGTCATTTACTCACCCTCAAGTTGTTCCAAACCTGTATGCATTTCGTTGTTAGGAAATATTTGGAAGAATGTTTGTAAGCTGATCTCGTCCCCCATTGACTACTATAGTGGGACAAAAATACTATGGTAGTCAATGGGGGAATAAGAGGGAATAAAAGTTGATAGTTTGGGTAACATGGTATTGACCAAAATAAGATTAAATCGTCTTTTAAAAAAGTATTTTGACACTTGTATGTATTGTTTTGCTTATTGCTACGCCAGGAGGGGGCGACAATCGAGCAAAAAAAAGTGTTTGTCATTGAATCATTCATTTAAAAGATTTATTCACAAACACTGATTCATCCAATAACGAACAAAGTCGTGATGAATGAGACATTGACTCCATTCCAATTATATATATATTTTTGTTAAAATTAATATATCTTTTAAATAGACTAAACCCAGCAAGCAAGTTTGCATTTAAAGACGTCTATTAGCCGTCAAAACACAAGGCAAAATTTGGGCTGTCAGTGAAAATGTTGTAGACTTCCAGCCTGATCTCATGAAAATGCGTATCTATAGCACAAATTGTATTTATCGTGCGATTTATACGGCAAAATTAATTTTCTTGTGCATATGATACGCACTTTATAACGTGTAAAATGCACATACCCCACACCACTAAACCTACCCAATGGGGTGACAATGTGTATCATATGCACGTAAAAACTCATTCTGCATATAAATCGCACGATAAATACAATTTGTGCTATATATACGCATTTCATGAGAACGTGTTGTCTAACCATAGAATAGGCTAGTCATCTAGAACATGAACATGTCAAAGAAATGAATCCAAACATCTTGTACTCACCGTTAACTTTGCTTAAGTCTCAAATTTAAGGTTATTTTGGCTAGAAGTGGGTTACTCATAGCCGGACTATATAGGGCTTATAGATAGTCTGTAAATGACAATGACCATTTTATCAGAACCTCTAGTTTTTCATGTTATTTTTTTTTTAGTTATCTGATGTTTTTTTTCTTTCTTCAGAATAGTGGGACAAACGCAATCCCGACAAAAAATTGTGATTCTCTAATTATCCAAAATATACTTAGACTGGGTAAACCCAGCCCGATTTGCCTGAAACTCAGTCTGGAAACCTGTACATTAATTTATCCTGCTTCTGTGACACATTTGCGGGAACCAATCACAGACTGGCTAATCCACCTGGCACACTATTGGCGGGTTTAACACAATAACGGATAGAGAAGCGATGGATCGATGCCCTTTGATCACGCCTCTTGTGTTCTGATTGGTTGAAGGACTATCCAATTGCGTACAGAGTCATTTGAACTATGCCCGTTGATCACGCCTCTTGTGGTCTGATTGGTTGAAGGACTATCCAGTTGCGTACAGAGTCATTTGAACTATGCTTGTTGATCACGCCTCTTGTGGTCTAATTGATTGAAGGACTGTCCAATTGTGTACAGAGTCATTTGAACTATGCCCGTTGATCACGCCTCTTGTGGTCTGATTGATTGAAGGACTGTCCAATTGTGTACAGAGTCATTTGAACTATGCTTGTTGATCACGCCTCTTGCGGTCTGATTGATTGAAGGACTGTCCAATTGTGTACAGAGTCATTTGAACTATGCCCGTTGATCACGCCTCTTGTGTTCTGATTGATTGAAGGACTGTCCAATTGCGTACAGAGTCATTTGAACTATGCCGTTGATCACGCCTCTTGTGGTCTGATTGGTTGAAGGACTATCCAGTTGCGTACAGAGTCATTTGAACTATGCCCATTGATCACGCCACTTGTGGTCTGATTGGTTGAAGGACTATTCAATTGCGTACAGAGTCATTTGAACTATGCCCGTTGATCACGCCTCTTGTGGTCTGATTGGTTGAAGGACTATCCAATTGCGTACAGAGTCATTTGAACTATGCCCGTTGATCACGCCTCTTGTGGTCTGATTGGTTGAAGGACTGTCCAATTGTGTACAGAGTCATTTGAACTATGCCCATTGATCACGCCACTTGTGGTCTGATTGGTTGAAGGACTGTCCAATTGTGTACAGAGTCATTTGAACTATGCCCGTTGATCACGCCTCTTGCAGTCTGATTGATTGAAGGACTGTCCAATTGTGTACAGAGTCATTTGAACTATGCCCGTTGATCACACCTCTTGTGGTCTGATTGGTTGAAGGACTATCCAGTTGCGTACAGAGTCATTTGAACTATGCCGTTGATCACGCCTCTTGTGGTCTGATTGGTTGAAGGACTGTCCAATTGCGTACAGAGTCATTTGAACTATGCCATTGATCACGCCTCTTGTGGTCTGATTGGTTGAAGGACTATCCAGTTGCGTACAGAGTCATTTGAACTATGCCCGTTGATCAGGCCTCTGGTGGTCTGATTGGTTGAAGGACTGTCCAATTGTGTACAGAGTCATTTGAACTATGCCCGTTGATCAGGCCTCTGGTGGTCTGATTGGTTGAAGGACTGTCCAATTGCGTACAGAGTAATTTGAACTATGCCCGTTGATCAGGCCTCTGGTGGTCTGATTGGTTGAAGGACTGTCCAATTGTGTACAGAGTCATTTGAACTATGCCCGTTGATCACGCCTCTTGTGGTCTGATTGGTTGAAGGACTATTCAATTGCGTACAGAGTCATTTGAACTATGCTTGTTGATCACGCCTCTTGTGTTCTGATTGGTTGAAGGACTGTCCAATTGCGTACAGAGTCATTTGAACTATGCCCGTTGATCACGCCTCTTGTGGTCGGATTGGTTGAAGGACTATCCAATTGCGTACAGAGTCATTTGAACTATGCCTGTTAAAAAATACAGAGCAGACTCCCCAGACCAATGTTCAATCTTAAAAGATTGAGCTTGTTCTGGTGATAGCCAGACAAGAATATACTGGCATGCACATAAGAAAAAGTCAGTTTGAACGCATTGGTTCTTTGAAATCTTCTTAATCAATTAATGCAACTAATGACATTCATGCTTGTTTTTTTACTAAAATGTATAACGTCCTACAAATCCATCCAAATCTGCCACCAATTAAGTTAGTTAGGTTTTCTCATCAGTTTAGAGTGATCATTCCTTTTCCTACTCCCTCCTTTAAACTGCCTTAAAAACAAACCGTCATCACACAGCAATTTAAATAACCTTTAATATGTTATCATGATATTTGTAAGTATATCTAAATGAGGCCTTCCTTGATATTTCATCAGCTGGAGTTACAGGAATTAGTATTATTAGAGGACCTAAAGGCACCAAACTAGAAAAATCTAATTAAAGCACTGTAATTTAGTGCTGTTGAGTAATCAAGACTTTCAGTGTAAAATCAAAGCCTCTGCTACTTGACTTAGAAACCAAAAACATCTGTGCACAACTCAATACGTTATCCCATTAAGCATTGCTCAATTTACTACGAAAAGATTTTAAGCCTCTAAAACAGCACACTAATGGTAACTTGACAAGTATTATATATTTTGTTCTAATGGTTTTTAAGGTTCTCTTGGAGGAAATGTTTAACTGTCTCAAATTAGTGAAGAAGTGTTGTGAGGCAACTATTATTGTGCTGAGCACAAACACGGCTGCAGAATGCACCGCCAGCACAGGTTCACAGGGGAAATGAAAGAGACTCTAATTGCTATTCAGACTTCCCCTCCTTCATTCACCAATCTCTGCATAGCACTAACCACCATCGAGGAATTCTAAAGTAGTAACAATGACTTTGCTATTCAGTCTATCGTTGAGCAGAGGACGGAGCATTCATTATATGCATCCGATAAAGGCGTGTGTCTGTTTTAATGAGGAGGGGAAGACCTATTTTCATAAAGAGCACCTGCCGCCCTCTGCTTGATTGGCAGGCTCATACAAACAGGCTAGAAGACCCAGTTTTAATCCACCAGAGCGAGGTGTTGCAGATCAGCAGTTCTCTCTTTCAGGCGTATGTGTGTGTGTGTGTGCTGTACAGATGCAAGTTAAAGTCGACATTAAACAGAAACTGCAATAGTCTCTTCCTCCCTATTGTGATGTTTATCTGAGTGAACATTCTTATTGTGGCATACACCGATCAGGTGAAGTGAATAGCACTGATGCTCTCTCCATCACCTGTTAGTGGGTGGGATATATAAGTGAACATTTTGTCCTCAGAGTTGATGTGTTAGAAGCCGGAAATATGGGCAAGCGTAAGGATTTGAGCGAGTTTGACAAGGGCCAGATTGTGACGGCTAGACGACTGGGTCAGAGCATCTCCAAAACTGCAGCTCTTGTGGGGTGTTCCCGGTCTGCAGTGGTCAGTCTCTATCAAAAGTGCTCCAAGGAAGGACCAGTGGAGAACCGGCCACAGGGTCATGGGCGGCCGAGGCTCATTGATGCCCGTGGGGAGCGAAGGCTGGCCCGTGTGGTCCGATCAAACAGACGAGCTACTGGAGCTCAAACTGCTCCAGAAGTTAATGCTGGTTCTGATAGAAAGGGCTCAGAATACACAGAGCATCTCAGTTTGAGGAGTATGGGGCGGCACAGCCGCTGACCAGTCAGGGTGCCCATGCTGACCCCTGTCCACCGCCCAAAGCACCAACAGTGGCACGAGCATCAGAACTGGACCACGGAGCAATGGAAGAAGGTGGCCTGGTCTGATGATCACGTGTTCTTCTACATCATGTGGATGGCCGGGTGCGTGCGCATGGCTTACCTGGGGAACACATGGCACCAGGTGCACAATGGGAAGAACAAACAAGTCCATTTGGCAGCAAAAAGTTGACCAACACAATATTAGGTCATAATGTTATGCCTGATCGCTGTATATCCAAGTGAAATGGCTTCTCAAACAAGAACAAATGTAGAGTGGGACTTTGTTTATTGATTGGATCATGGTTTGCAATTGCGGAAAGCACAAAAACAGATGTCTTTGCAAGAGGGACGGGAGGTTATTTGATTAAAGTTTTATATATCCATTGTGAAGCTTAAGGCAGAAACCAGCGTAAAAGATATTGCTTATAATTGTCTGACAGATACGATAGAAACAAAGTTAAATTACAGCAAGCCTATGAAATGATTCCCAGGTGCGGTGGCCCCCTAGTAAGGGAGTATTAAAAAGCTGTCCCACTCCCCAGCACAGTTCCAGGTGCTATCAGCTGGTGCTAAAGGCCTTTAATTAAGACCATCTATCATCATTAGCTTATGGTCGGACAGCCCCTTCTTTCGTTAATTAACTCTTAGAGATTTTCATGAACCGTATTAAGCCCAAAAGACCGTTCCTTTGGGCAGCATCTTCACGGAAGTGCAAGCTTTGTTCTATGTACATAACCCTTGAAAAAACTGTGACTGGGAATGTTGTTGGTTATATAAAAGGCACATATGGAAGATGTACGTGCAGACATGATGCCAGAGTTACAAAAGCTGTCATGTGCTCCATTGTGTTTATGGACCGGAATCATGTTTGCCCCGCATTACGATGAGGCACATCAATATTCAGCAGCATGCAATATTTATGCATGCTTTATTTTCTGCTCATATCAGCATTTTCTCTTGTGCACACGCATAGGCACGGTTTGCTGTTTTACTAATGACCGATGAAAAAATGGGTTGGAAAATTCAGTGCATTAAAGCGCTTAACTGTGTTTGTTTTATCTTGCAGGGAGTTTAGTCACTGGAAAGTCAACAGCTTGGTGACAGAGAAGAGAGACTTCTTCAAAGCCCCGCTGCCTTTGGCGCCCGAGTTTCTACGCAACCTCAGGCTTCTGGGGAGAAGGCCGAGCCTTCAGCAGATCCATGAAAATCTGATCAAGAAATATGGCACTCATTTCCTGGTATCAGCCACATTGGGAGGTAAGCCAATATTACACAAGAGATATGCAAAAGGTTCTGAAGTTATTTTAACGAGGGATTTTGGTAATACATTCTAAACAACTTACAGTCGAACCAAAGTTTATTCAGACACCTTCAACATTTCCCCACATTATCAGTTTATTCGCTATTGTCCACTGGAGACAAGTTGCAGAACCCAAGTGCAGTTTATTTAAATAATAACTAACATAAATCCAATCCAAACAAGACTCGATCAGGACAGATGAGCAGGAAGGTATAGCAGCATTTACAAGAACGTACTGAGGTGTTTTAAAAGTCATGATAAAATATTAAGGGCCAGGGCAAATCAGCGCAATTATAAAAAAAGCGCCAATGGAAAGTTCAGCGTGTGATCTACAGATGACGCAAAAATGAAAGAACACAGACGCAGCCGGATCATGTGACACAATTAAAAATACATATTTATTTTACATATTCTACTATATTAGAAGTAATTAATTGGAAATTAATATAAATATGCAGAAAATAAATGAATAAATAAATAATGTCTGCTTATGACCAAACCAAATGTTTATATTTATGATTGTATATGAAACAGTTTATTTCCCAAAATTTCCCTAGATTCCCATAAATTCCTGTTAAGTTTCCAAATTGGAATATATTTCCAGAATTTTCCACTCCTTTGCAATCCTAATGACCAACACAATCTACCAAGAGCAGCGCAAATTAGCATCTGGTTTAAGACAAGCTTTTTTTTGGGCAGTAAACAATGGAGCAAACTGACAAATGCAAACCTTGGTAAATCATATTGCATGTTTCATTTAAATAATCTCCTTCCATTCATTTTCATCTTAAAGGGGAACTCCAAATGCATATACAATAAGGTTAGCTGCAAAATGAACGCTAATTTTGGTAGTGTTTTATCGCCAAAAGAGGGTTTGTATTGTCAGCTGTTAGTAAATCTGGCCCTAAGAAATCAGTGAATAATAGGCTTCAAGAAAAGTTTCCGGTATTTAAATATATATATATATATATACAGTGAGGAAAATAAGTATTTGAACACCCTGCTATTTTGCAAGTTCTCCCACTTGGAAATCATGGAGGGGTCTGAAATTGTCATCGTAGGTGCATGTCCACTGTGAGAGACATAATCAACAAAAAAAAAATCCAGAATCACAATATATGATTTTTTAACTATTTATTTGTATGATACAGCTGCAAATAAGTATTTGAACACCTGTCTATCAGCTAGAATTCTGACCCTCAAAGACCTGTTAGTCTGCCTTTAAAATGTCCACCTCCACTCCATTTATTATCCTAAATTAGATGCACCTGTTTGAGGTCGTTAGCTGCATAAAGACACCTGTCCACCCCATACAACCAGTAAGAATCCAACTACTAACATGGCCAAGACCAAAGAGCTGTCCAAAGACACTAGAGACAAAATTGTACACCTCCACAAGGCTGGAAAGGGCTAAGGGGAAATTGCCAAGCAGCTTGGTGAAAAAAGGTCCACTGTTGGAGCAATCATTAGAAAATGGAAGAAGCTAAACATGACTGTCAATCTCCCTCGGACTGGGGCTCCATGCAAGATCTCACCTCGTGGGGTCTCAATGATCCTAAGAAAGGTGAGAAATCAGCCCAGAACTACACGGGAGGAGCTGGTCAATGACCTGAAAAGAGCTGGGACCACCGTTTCCAAGGTTACTGTTGGTAATACACTAAGACGTCATGGTTTGAAATCATGCATGGCACGGAAGGTTCCCCTGCTTAAACCAGCACATGTCAAGGCCCGTCTTAAGTTTGCCAATGACCATTTGGATGATCCAGAGGAGTCATGGGAGAAAGTCATGTGGTCAGATGAGACCAAAATAGAACTTTTTGGTCATAATTACACTAAACGTGTTTGGAGGAAGAAGAATGATGAGTACCATCCCAAGAACACCATCCCTACTGTGAAGCATGGGGGGGGTAGCATCATGCTTTGGGGGTGTTTTTCTGCACATGGGACAGGGCGACTGCACTGTATTGAGGAGAGGATGACCGGGGCCATGTATGCGAGATTTTGGGGAACAAACTCCTTCCCTCAGTTAGAGCATTGAAGATGGGTCGAGGCTGGGTCTTCCAACATGACAATGACCCGAAGCACACAGCCAGGATAACCAAGGAGTGGCTCTGTAAGAAGCATATCAAGGTTCTGGCATGGCCTAGCCAGTCTCCAGACCTAAACCCAATAGAGAATCTTTGGAGGAGCTCAAACTCCGTGTTTCTCAGCGACAGGCCAGAAACCTGACTGATCTAGAGAAGATCTGTGTGGAGGAGTGGGCCAAAATCCCTCCTGCAGTGCAAACCTGCTGAAAAACTACAGGAAACGTTTGACCTCTGGAATTGCAAACAAAGGCTACTGTACCAAATATTAACATTGATTTTCTCAGGTGTTCAAATACTTATTTGCAGCTGTATCATACAAGTAAAAAGTTAAAAAATCATACATTGTGATTTCTGGATTTTTTCTTTAGATTATGTCTCTCACAGTGGACATGCACCTACGATGACAATTTCAGACCCTCCATGATTTCCAACTTGGAGAACTTGCAAAATAGCAGGGTGTTCAAATAGTTATTTTCCTCACTGTATATATATATATATATATATATATATATATATATATTTACTACTCATACAGTTTCTTACATCCTTGGCATAAGTTTAGCTATAATCAGACATTCATTTTATCTTCTCCCTCTGGCACCCAAATAATAAGTAGGGCAGTAAGTCCCAGTGGTGGGTTCAAACCTTTCAATGCGTCTCTTGCAAAATGTTGCACGTTACCGACACTAATTATGATGTTACTTATTGGTGTATGTATGCAGTGAAGCTGCAGAACTTCAGCGACAGGGGAGACAAATGAAGTGGTAAAGCTAGAGTGAGCGCTGGTAATTAACGTCTCAAAGCAAAGGAAATGGGGGGACGGTGCGATTGCGTGCATACTAATCAGACTGAAACTAATAACGCCACTCAAGCTCAACACATACAGGTACAGGAGATGCTCCTCAGCCCAGACAAGATTATTTATCTGATTTTCAGGCTTAGCCGCAGATCAAAAATAGCTTTTATGTGTAAAAAAAAAAATCTAAAATTGATCTTCAGAAGAATCCAACCTCCCTTTGGGATAAACCCCCTTTCACGTGGGCCCTTTTCCTTCCTTCAAAACCGTACTCGTTCTCTGTCTTAACTTCTGTGATTCATATTTAACGAAGCCTTGAAAAACTCATCCACAGTTCATGTTAAACGACTGTATGAAAGACATATGCTAGCACAGTCAGGCTCAGAGCACAACTCACTGTTGCTTTGGGAAGTGAAGACTTTTTATATCTGGTTTCTGCATGCATCTTTCTTTAGGGGAGGAATCACTCACGATCTTCTTGGACAAACAGAAGCTGAGCAAAAAGTCAGAGGGCAGCGGAAACAGCTCTGTGGTCTCCCTAGAAGTCCTGCACCAGTTGGCGGCATCATACTTCACAGACAGAGAGAGCACCCTGCGAAGACTGCACCACCTGCAGATCGCTACATCTGCCATCAAGGTAACAGACGACTCAGCTTCTTCCCTCTTAATCCAACCCAAACGTGCTGGTGGCGTCACTCCTGCTAAATGTTGCTTCTGGACGGCGCTAAAAGCATGTGCGATTTTCTCAGAAACAGATGAACGCGAATCTGGCTGTTGTAACATTTGCATCAAGTAAAAAAAAACATTTCTTGACAATTTCACAATTGGATTCCATTTCAATTCACAAGCTTGCAGTTTGATTAACTTCGAAGTTCAATGTTGATTAAAGCTGCAAGCAGCGATGTAAGGGCCCTCGCACCCAGGGCCACCACCATCCGGTGGCCTCAGGAAAACAGCGAATAGTGAGCCAGATGCATTTAAGAGGGTAAATATAGTAGAAATAGCAGACATTTTGATGTGCCACACTTCCTTCTGCCAGCAGGTGGCGCTATGACTATAACTGAATATTGCCGTGTAGATGTCTTCAGGTCAGGACTATTATCAAATGTGAAGTTTGGGGCAGATCAGGACGTTGTATGCTTGAGTTCCTGTTTTGTGGCGTTAATCGCATACATTAGCACTTAGCCACGTGTTGCTTGATTTAATGTTTCTCTAGCATGTTTGGCACTTGATAGCATATTTAAATGAGTTTCTGCGAGTGAATTACAGTGTAAAGCATGCCATTTCCTGTTGCTCTTTGACCAAAAGGTGGTTCTTTGACTATATCTGAATATAGTCACGTAGATGTGTTCAGGCCAGGGTTCAGGCTTCTCAATTCTTATTTGTGCATCCTCGTTTCCTTTCCTAGCTTCCTTTCCTCGCGTCTTATCTCCACCAATTCAGGATGCGAGGGATTTAGTCGATAAAACACTTCCGCAAAGGATACACCCTTGTATCCTCACTCAAGACTTCTCAGGAAGCCTCCTCAATCCTTGATCCTCGCCTCCTCGCGATGCAATTAGAGAATTGAGATGTCCTACAAGATGGCTGAGCTCGGTCGGTTTCTGGGTCATAGGATGGAGGACGGACGAGCGAGGAAACGAGGAGGGATATTGAGAAGCACCCTAGGACCCTAGTTTGGTGGCAGATCGGACATTGTATGCGGCGAAACATCAAACTTTGTGAGGTCGCCACGGACACGCCCTTCGGGGAAAACTCAAGATCTTCACAATTTAACCCTAAAGCTTTAAGATTAGACTGACTAAAATGATGTGGATCTGATTAAATCTCTAGGTGGGGGAGATTAAAGTACAGCGTCTGGAAATGGCTAAATTTGCAGCAATTTTGCAAAGAAAATTCAAAATATCTCACTTCCTGTTGGTTTTCAGATTTTGCTCCCAGGGACTTTTTTGTAGGTGTTGGGCTTTTACATGTGTGTACCGAATGTCATACACGTACTGTATGTGAAATATAGTGGGAGGGGCACTTTGTTGAAATTTTACAGATGGCGCTATTGAGCCATTTTGCCACGCCTAATTCTGAAACCCATATCAGACGTACATTTTCGCCACTTCTGACGTGTGTGCAAAGTTTTGTGAGTTTTCGAGAATGCTTAGGCCCTCAAAAAAGCAATTCATTTTAGAGAATAATAATAATAATAAATATAGCTGCAAGCAGCCATTATCGGGGCCAAGTGCTAAGAAGAAGACAAGACATGCCAAAATGGCAGATCAACTGCAGCAATGAGCAATTAAAGACCTATTAAGGTGATTTTAGGCAAAATAGCTGTAAAATGATAAATACAGTCAATAATAATGATTTAATAATTTATCACTTTCAACCAATAGGTGGCACAGTTACGAAATTGATGTGGTATGGTCAGAAAAGGGAACAATGACACATGCAAAGATTGCTGTCAATATAGTGTCAATATGTCATTGCAGAGATCTAGCCTCAAGAGGCCTTTTCATTATAAGTATGGACCACATGGCGGTGCTGTTTTGAAACCTTTAAGGACCTTAAAGGCATGGTGCTGATGCAACATACCAAGTTTCGTAATGATACACCAATTCATTTGTAAAGTATAGCATTTTATATTATAATACTGCATTGTAGTCAATGGGAATTTCATGTTTTGTTCTATTATAGCGCCACCAAGTGGCACAATCCTACCATTTTTTTATGTGTCCTCGGAGTGAGCCCATACATGTCTGTGTCAATTTTGCTGAAAATATCTTATTTCGTTTTGGAGTTATAGACATTAATATGAAAAAAAAACACATGAAAAATGACTGACACCTGACTTTGATTGGATTTTACACCCCCTTACTATCAATATTTTGACATTTGGGCATTAGCGAATAGCTATTGACCTATGTTTTTGAACTTCTGACACTGGTTTCGTCGCGATCGGACTAGCAGTTTCGAAGATATCAACTAATGTTTTTAAAGCGCTAAATTACAACGCTGCACAACCATATGCCGAAACCTAGCAAGTCTGGTATCGTTGGACTCAGCGAGGATTCAGGAGACAAAAAAATTACTCCCATGAAAATAAGTCAAGTTCATCCAAAGTTATAAGCATTTGAAAAAAAATCTCCACTAGGTGGCGCTGTTTCGAAACTTCTTGGGCTCATTCAGGGCATCATGTTAATGACCCAAACCGAGTTTCGTAACAATCCGTTTCATGTGTTCATAAAATACAGCATTTTAGCCCATAATTCAAAATGGCCGACAGCCAAAATGGCCGATATGGTAAAATTGGTAAAATAAAATGCCGTCCTGAATCTAATGATACCACTTTTATGATTTTTGGACAAACGGTTCATAAGTTATAAGCAAAAACAGCCATTTTTTGTGTCTCCGTACCAGTAGGTGCTTGGTGATGCTTGTGATGACATGTACCAAGTTTGGTTTGAATACGATAAAGCGTTGTGGAGATATAGCCTTAAGTGTGTTTTTGCAAGCGTTACGTAAAATTTGTTTGCGCGTTTATCGAAAACGATTTGACGACTCAACTTGATTTGCAAGATTTTTTGTCAACATGGTCTGAAGATGATCTGGTTCAATTTTTGTGCAAGTCGGATGAACCGTCTAGGACGAGTTCGCAAAAGAATTTTTCGGAAAATTCAAAATGGCGGGAACATTTTTATGATGGAAAATGACGTCCTATGGTGCAATCGAATCGTCTTGAGCCAAAGAATCAGAGGAAAAAAGAATTTTGTTTTAGCCCTTATGATTCAAAAGTTATTAGCATAAACATGAGTCAAATTTTGGACTGATGGTGGCGCTAGAGCGATTGAGTTAGAGACTCCAAATTTGCTGTGGTGACTTTTCAGACTGTCCTCTATTTGTGTGCCAAATCTCACAACTTTTTACCATACGGTTCTATGGGCTGCCATAGACTCAAGAGCGGAAGAAGAAGAAGAAGAAGAAGAAGAAGAAGAAGAAGAAGAAGAAGAAGAAGAAGAAGAAGAAGAAGAAGAAGAAGAAGAAGAAGAAGAAGAAGAAGAAGAAGAAGAAGAATTATAATAGGAATGGGAACGGTTTCAATAGGTGCCTTCGCACCTTCGGTGCTTGGCCCCTAATAATCAACAGAGCAATTCCAATAGGGGTCCTCACACCCGATCTCACAGCAATTCGTACATATTTTACGAGGTGGCTAATTCGTACAAATTTGTACGACCTCACTTGTACGAATTGGTAAAATTTTTGCTAAATCGTACGTATTTGACGAGTTGGTCAATTCGTATGATTTCGTTCAAATGACCTAACCCATCACTGCAGTACAGGCAATCAGATGACGACTTCGAAACTCCTGAAGTGTTTCCAGAAAAGTGTACCAAATAGGCCCCTGATAATTAGGGCCCGAGAACCGATGGTGTGAGGACCCAACGCTATCTCACGTCCAATTCGTACGTATTTGTACGAAGTGGCTAATTCGTACGACCTCACTCGTGTGAAGACGTACGGATTGGTCGTGAGATAGCGTTGGGTCCTCACACCGTCGGTGCTCGGGCCCTAATTATCAGGGGCCTATTGGGTACAGTTGGGTAAATGTTTCTGGAAGCACTTCAGGAGTTTCGAAGTCGTCATCTGATTGGTTGAATTCTACAGGATGTGTTGCGTTCTTTAACGGTCCGCCTACAAAGAATACCGTGACACCAAACTCCCTCGTTAAAGAACGCCATCGTCGCCCCTAAATATGACGCAGAACAGAACGAACTGTGATTGGTTGCGTTACATGTCAGTCAAATGTCCTCTTGGGCGGTCCTTGACCAATGAAAGCTGTGTCCAGAACCCCTGCCATCAGTCTGAAGCTCTGGCTATGCGAGACTAATGTCGGCTCAACGAAATTTCACACTGATCTATAAATCTTTGAATGCAAAACTTTTTCAGTTTTGCATGCTGATTATTGTTTATCAGTGTCATTCGCATGGGTGTTTGAGATGTATGTTTGTTGCCATGGTAACTCTTTAGCAATTAAGGTTCTAACATTTGCAGCCATGAAATTTCCATGATGTGTCAAGTGGCCCTTGGTCTAACTCCCAGCTGCTGAGTGGGTGTAGAAATGCTGGTGACTGCAGCATCACGATTCCTTCAGAGGAAGCTCTGCATGACATTATGCCACTGAACTGAGACAAATATCATTGACTTTTTAATCAAGATATGCACCTGCTTGCATGTAATTATAGTTTTATATAAGAAATGTTTCTGTTTTGGTTGGAGATGCTTTCTCACAACTCTCACTTGTGAAAATATCATAATACGCTTTTGTATTTTTACTACACCTTTTTTTAAATATTCAAGACTGCTTTAGGGGGTAAGCAGGAAAAAATGATGACAGAATGAGCTTTTGTTAATACGTTTTTGCTTAGTATTCGACTTACTAATTACATAAACATATTTTCACCGCGATCGATCCAAAGCACACTTGCCAACGTCGCAAAAGCTGATCATGCAATATTCCTGATACTGTGATCGTGTTTGGTTAGGCACACTAATGCTGTCAAAATGAAGAAGTGTTGTAGTCAAGACCCCCTAATCCGAGACCAAGTCGAGACCAAGATTAATGTGTGTTAAGATCAAGACAAGACCAAGACTATGTGTGTTAAGACCAAGACAAGACCAAGACTAATGTGTGTTAAGACCAAGACAAGACCAAGACTAATGTGTGTTAAGACCAAGACAAGACCAAGACTAATGTGTGTTAAGACCAAGACCAGACCAAGATTAATGTGTGTTAAGACCAAGACAAGACCAAGACTAATGTGTGTTAAGACCAAGACAAGACCAAGACTAATGTGTGTTAAGACCAAGACAAGACCAATACTAATGTGTGTTAAGACCAAGACAAGACCAAGACTAATGTGTGTTAAGACCAAGACTAATGTGTGTTAAGATCAAGACAAATGTGTGTTAAGACCAAGACTAATGTGTGTTAAGACCAAGACAAGACCAATACTAATGTGTGTTAAGACCAAGACAAGACCAAGACTAATGTGTGTTAAGACCAAGACAAGACCAATACTAATGTGTGTTAAGACCAAGACAAGACCAAGACTAATGTGTGTTAAGACCAAGACAAAGGCAGGGCGAGACCAAGACCAGACCAGCATAGATCCACATTAGAGAAATTAATAATTTTTAATCAATAAATATCATTAGATTAAGACACGATATAGAGCTGTTACTAATCAAATTAAATCATTAACAATGACATTCCTCTTTGCACTGCAGAGGTGGTACAGAAGATGCATAAATACATAAATAATGTTGAGAGAATAATCTTTATTTTTTTAAATGTTTGCAGTCATGCACAAATTAGACAAGCTGTTTTCACACATTTTGTGAAAACAGCTCTCTTGCTCTTGTGATATTGCTTAATTATATCACTTTATAATAGAGAAATCCAGATCTCAGTACTTTTTTTGCGACAATATCTAGTTTTGTGAGCATTTGTATTGATTTTGGTGACATTACAATCCTTGAAGTCTGAGAGCGAAACAAGACCAATCTCTTCGAAAAATGGTCTTAAAGGATTAGTCCACTTCAAAATGAAAATGTCCTGATAATTCACTCACCCCCATCTCATCCAAGATGTTCATGTCTTTCTTTCTTCAGTGGAAAAGATTACGTTTTTTGAGGAAATCATTCCAGAATTTTTCTGCACATCAATGGGAACCAACGGTTGAAGGTCCAAACCAATGCAGTTTCAGAGGAAGGGCTTCAGAGGCTCTGACCGATCCCAGACGAGGAATAGAGTCTGATCTAGTGAAACGATTGGTCATTTTCAAGAAAAAAAAAATGTATATAACTTTTAACAACGAATGTGCGACTTCAGTGTTGCTCTTCTTCACGGGGTATGACGTCATCACGTCGGAAAGGTCACGTGACTTAGGTGAAAGAACCGACCCAGTGCTGAAAAACTCCATCTCATGTTCTCCTCCAACTTCAAAATCGTTGTTTTACCTTTATTTTTTGTAAAGGGCGTTTGATTTAGTCTTTGCACGTTCGTTTTAACACTGGGTCGGCACTTCCACCTGCGTCATGTGACCTTTCCGACGTGATGACATCATACACCGTGAAGAAGCACAACACCGAAGTCCAGCATTTGCGGTTAAAAAGTATATGTGGCGGGCAGCGAGGTCGAGGGACCATGAGGGCGGGACGAGGCGGCGCTCATCAGGGAGGATGAGCGCCAGCTGCGTGCCGCAACGATCTCAGCTCTCGCGGAGGAGTGAGGGAGTATAAAGGAGGAGCGACGACAGTGAGGGACGAGAGAGGACCAGGCCTGGATTTTGTGTTGTGTTTTATTTACGTTTTATTATGTGTACGCTGCAGTTGTCCGTGAGGGGCTGCAGATTTTATTTTCATTTTATATTGTGTTTGTATGTAGGCGGCAGTCGGCCGCAAGGGGCTGTCGCCGCCATTTTATTTTGATTAAAAGTTTTTGAATGTTCGCCGGTTCCCGCCTCCTTCTTCCCAAACAAACCAACCTTACTACAGTGCTGCCGAAGCCCGGGAGGAAGGAGGGACATGCTGTCGAAGAGCCCTCGCAGCTGAGGGGGATCGCGGTGCCGCGGAGTTCGGGCAGCGCGGAGGAGAGAAGTCCGCGAGCGGCTGCCCGAAGCGGTTGTGCTGGAGCGGATGAAGGTCGGTGGGACGGAGAGCTCGCTGCCGTGCCCCTGGGTCGAGGTGGGGTGGCTGCCGTCCGCGAGGGGGCGAAGGAGTCCCCAGCGCTTGCCCGGAGCCGGAGCCTGCTGCCGGACTCGCTTCCGGCTGCCCTCAGAAGGAGGAGCCACCGCCGGCCGCCAGGGGGCGGAGGAGGATCGAGCCGTCCACCGAGCGTCCAGTACCACCGCATGGCACCGCGAGGAAGAGCCTCTCGGCTGGCTGAGGACCGAGCGGCAGTGTGTCTGAGAACCGGACCAGAATTTTTTTTTTCTTTTTTTCTTTTCTCCTCTCTCCACTCTCTCGTCTCTGTCGCTCCTCATGCTCCCCGCTCCGTTCTCTCACTTCGCTGTTCTTACCCCCAGTAAGGGGAGTGCCCCCCGGCCTGCGAAGGGCGTTGGGGGTATGTGGCGGGTAGTGAGGTTGAGGGACCGTGAGGGCGGGACGAGGCGGCGCTCATCAGGGAGGATGAGCGCCAGCTGCGTGCCGCAGCGATCTCGGCTCTCGCGGAGGAGTGAGGGAGTATAAAGGAGGAGCGACGACAGTGAGGGACGAGAGAGGACCAGGCCTGGATTTTGTGTTGTGTTTTATTTACGTTTTATTATGTTTACGCTGCAGTCGTCCGTGAGGGGCTGCAGCTTTTATTTTCATTTTATGTTCATTTGTGTTTGTATGTAGGCGGCAGTCGGCCGCGAGGGGCTGCCGCCGCCATTTTATTTTGATTAAAAGTTTTTGAATGTTCGCCGGTTCCCGCCTCCTTCTTCCCGTACGAACAAACATTACTACAGTATATAAATGGTTATTTTTTTCTTGAAAATGGCAGATGGTTTGTCTAGATCAGACTCTGTTCCTCGTCTGGGATCGGTCAGAGCCTCTGAATTCCTTCCTCTGAAACTGCATTGATTTGGACCTTCAAGTCCATTATATGCAGAAAAATCCTGGAATGATTTCCTCAAAAAACGACTGAAGGGAGAAAGACATGAACAATGAACATCTTGGATGAGACGAGGGTGAGTAAATCATCAGGAAGTTTTACATTTTAAAGTGAACTAATCCTTTAAGACCGGTCTCGAGTACTACAACACTAAAATGAAGTATGCCATTTGCAAGCTCTGTCAAAACCAAACTTTCCACTCAGCGCATTCAATCCTGTGAAGAAGAGTTTCAGCATAAAATATAAAAGCGCGTGAAATGAAAGCGAGATGAAATAGGAACAGGAACGATGACTCCGTGGGAAGATAATGACTTTCTCTTTGGGCTTCTTTTCATTAGCCTGAGCTTTCCCCACACAACATCGGCGGAGAAGTTCAATTTAACACGTACGATTTCATTTCAATATGACCACGGACCTACACGCTCATCTACATGGATTTGCTCGAGATGTGGATGGGGATTGCAAAATGCATCGCGTTATTCAAATCAGCATAGATGTACCATTTTGTAAACATATTATAAAATATTCTGCGTGTGCGTGAGAGAAGTGTCCACGGCTACAGTAAAGGGCACTTCGTGACAGACAGACCTCATCAAATCATATCTGTGAAATTGTTTTGCTGTGGATTGTTTTTTAGAGAGCCTTTGGGAAGCCGTCTGTCCTGCCAGGTGTTTGTGTCTGGGGAGAGCTAATGAGACGTTGCGGGGCTATAGAGCCCACCTTTGACTGCTTTCTTCCTGCACCCCGTGTGCAAATCAGTCTGATGAATTGGGCACCGCAGCAGAAGTGGGTTATAGCGGACTCATCAATAATGCCATAAAGGATGATCAATTACACCCTCCGCTCAGAAACAAAGTGCAAAAGCACACCAGGAAGCGGCTTCTGGGGGACATCACTATGCCTTGGTGTAATCAGATACCACTTAAGACCAAAAATAGCCTGAGATCCAAAGGCAGGTTTAGCGATGGAGTCCTGAGATTAGCACGGATCGACATGATTCTGTTGGCTCAACGGTAACATTTACACTGCTTCGGATATTCAGTATCAGCACATTTACCTAAGTTTTCCGTTCAGTCCAGATCTACAACTCTCGCTCCTCTCTGTAATATAACCATTTGTCATAATGACATACTATTAACAGTCACCTCTGTGTAGGACACGGATCTCAGAAAGCTATATACCCGAGTACATGAGAAGCATATCATTGGAAAGACCATGTTAAAAGACTAGGTGCGTGTCATTAAAGGTGACACTTCTTTAAACACGCAAGGACGTCTCGCTTGTCCAAAGGGTGCTGGAGTGAGAATGAAAGGCACTACAGCATGACACAGAATCAATGCCACACGCACAATCACGCTTGGTGCTGTTAACCTTTCTTGCACCGTCCTAAAATACTCGGACAGTGTTTCCTGCACTATTATTCCCAACTCATCACATATTGACACTTGGTCAAAACCTTTCAGCGTCACTTTTTAACGCACAGGAACTCCATTGATTTCAGCTGTTTGCCCAATGCCCAATTTATGAATATTTATAGCCTACTTTTATATTTTGGAGCAACTTACCCCACTCCTACCCTAAACCTACACACTTCTCAACCCTATAAAACACACAACAGGCACATACAAGTTCAGTTACAGGTATTTATTGCTGAAACTGTATAAAAGTATGAACTCATGTTGCATTCCAACTCTTCTGCAGTCATACGATATCTTCATGTGAAGAACAGAGTTGATCTTAATGTTTTAATCACTAAAATGATGATCGTGCTGCTTCGTGAACACACACACACACACACACACACACACACACACACACACACACACACACACACACACACACACACACACACACACTCATATCAGTCATATCTCATTCAAAAGATACACCCGACAGACACACAAGAGCCAATGACATTTCACTCTCAAAGCTGAAGTAACATTTCCGATGGAGTAACGGATGGAGACGCTGATCACTTTTAGGGATTTTCTTTACACAAATTTCCCACACATGCGTTTGTGTGAGAAAAATATCCATATGTAAAACTTTATGAACTGTAATCTCTAGCTTCCGCTGGCGTTCCAGTGTATGGCGTAGGACGTAGGCGTAGCGTAAGATGACGAACGCGGAAGCGATGACGAACGCGGAAGCGCAGAGGATAGATCGCATGGCCTTTAAGGCCTTTATGTGGAGCAGTTATATGATGGATTGATGCCCTTTTACGATGGATGGATGCATTTTTATGATGGATAGATGCACTTTTATGATGGATGGATGGATGGATGAATACACTTTTATGATGGATGGATGGATGCACTTTTATGATGGATGGATGGACTTTTATGATGGATAGAGGCTCTTTTACGATGGATAGATGATCTTATGATGGATAGATGCACTTTTATAATGGATGCTATTTTATGATGGATGCTATTTTATGATGGATGGATGCACTTTTATGATGGATGCTATTTTATGATGGATGGATGCACTTTTATGATGGATGGATGCACTTTTATGATGGATGGATGCGCTTTTATGAAGGATAGATGCACTTTTATGATGGAAAGATGCTCTTTTACGATGGACAGATGCTCTTTTATGATGGACAGATGCACTTTTATGATGGATGCTATTTTATGATGGATGGATGCACTTTTATGATGGATGGATGCACTTTTATGATGGATGGATGCGCTTTTATGATGGATAGATGCACTTTTATGATGGATGGATGCGCTTTTATGATGGACAGATGCTCTTTTATGATGGATAGATGCACTTTTATGACGGATAGATGCACTTTTACGATGGATGGATGCACTTTTATGATGGATAGATGCACTTTTATGATGGATGGATGGATGGATGAATACACTTTATGATGGATGGATGCACTTTTATGATGGATGGATGCACTTTTATGATGGATAGAGGCTCTTTTACGATGGATAGATGATCTTATGATGGACAGATGCACTTTTATGATGCACTTTTATGATGGATGCTATTTTATGATGGATAGATGCACTTTTATGATGGATGCTATTTTATGATGGATGGATGCACTTTTATGATGGATGCTATTTTATGATGGATGGATGCACTTTTATGATGGATGGATGCACTTTTATGATGGATGGATGCGCTTTTATGATGGATAGATGCACTTTTATGATGGAAAGAGGCTCTTTTACGATGGACAGATGCTCTTTTATGATGGACAGATGCACTTTTATGATGGATGCTATTTTATGATGGATGGATGCACTTTTATGATGGATGGATGCACTTTTATGATGGATGGATGCGCTTTTATGATGGATAGATGCTCTTTTATGATGGATAGATGCACTTTTATGACGGATAGATGCACTTTTATGATGGATAGATGCACTTTTATGATGGATAGATGCACTTTTATGATGGATAGATGCTCTTTTACGATGGACAGATGCTCTTTTATGATGGATAGATGCACTTTTATGACGGATAGATGCACTTTTATGATGGATGGATGCTCTTTTATGATGGGTAGATGCTCTTTTACGGTGGACAGATGCTTTTTTATGATGGATAGATGCACTTTTATGACGGATATATGCACTTTTATGATGGATGGATGCTCTTTTATGATGGATAGATGCACTTTTATGATGGATGGATGCTGTTTTATGATGGATAGATGCTATTATATGATGGATAGATGCACTTTTATGATGGATGGATGCACTTTTATGATGGATGGATGGATGGATGCACTTTTATGATGGATAAATGTTCTTTTATGATGGATAGGTGCACTTTTATGATGGATGGATGCACTTTTATGATGGATAGATGCACTTATGATGGATGGATGCTCTTTTATGATGGATAGATGCACTTTTATGATGGATAGATGCACTTTTATGATGGATAGATGCACTTTTATGATGATAGATGCACTTTTATGATGGATAGATGCACTTTTATGATGGATGGATGCACTTTTATGATGGATAAATGTTATTTTATGATGGATGGATGCACTTTTATGATGGATAGATGCACTTTTATGATGGATGGATGCACTTTTATGATGGATGGATGCACTTTTATGATCGATAGATGCACTTTTATGATGGATAAATGTTCTTTTATGATGGATGGATGCACTTTTATGATGGATGGATGCACTTTTATGATCGATAGATGCACTTTTATGATCGATGGATGCACTTTTATGATGGATAAATGTTCTTTTATGACTGCCATTATAAAGCTTGGAAGAGCAGGACATTCTTAATATAATTCTGATTGTGTTTGTCTGAAAGTAGAATGTCACACACCCCTAGGATGTCCTGAGGGAGAGTAAATCATGGGCTCATTTCTTTTTTGGGTGAACTATCCCTTTAAGCATTGCCTGTGAAACCAGAAAATGGTTATTTTAGTGAATCAAACGCACACATCAGTTTACTGCGATAACCAAACATTTGACTCTCATGAGCCATTTCGTTTTGCTTAATCCAAAACATAATATAAAAGATTGCAATTATTGGATTGCATTTACAAATACATCAGAGTTCCATTGAATGGTATATAATTATAGTGATGATTCAGTTCAATGGTATATGTAATGGTGACATGGTATTGACCGCCGCAGCACTTTAAGGGTGTAAGGCTGACTCTTATGGGTTTTTTTTGTCTGAGTGCAGAATGTAAATGAGCACCAGTATGAGCTCACAACCCTGCACCATTTATGTCAAGAGCCGCCTGGAGATAGTTGGCACTGGTCAAGCGACCCGACAGAGCCGTATAATCAACATCAGCTGTCAAATTCAATGAAGCTCAGAATCTGCACTTAAAATCCTGTCACAAACTCCTAAACTGCTTTCAGAGCGCATCTGCAGTCTTTAGCCAACTTTGCCTTCCAAGGCGGAGGCAGAGGCATTTTTGACAAATGATTCAACTTGATATGCATTCCTCCAGCATTTCAATTGACAAAGAATAGTTGCACTCTGTGGGAGTTTTCAGGACCCGTGGATGATGTGAGATGTTAGAGAAATGGAGAGTACTGTACCCCAGGTATTCATTTCCTTTGTTATGCCCTTAAGAAAAGCATGCCGGGGAAGCTGAGGAAACACAGATCCGGTAAATATAAGATCAACAACAACACATGACACTCTCTGAGGAGGCAGGGTGATGGAAAATGTGGGATTTCGGTGTTATCCGGTTGTTTTGTCAGGTATGATATCATTCCTTAAATAGATGTCAATATTAAGTGCTGCTGATAAAACATATACATTTGGGGAGGAACAACAACAGAATGACAAGCAAACAAGAGATTTTATAGGCTTAACGTGGAATTTGTTTATACACAGTGACCTACTTTAGTACAGCATAATGTATATATATATTGTTCTCAGGTATGTTTGACATCTTGCATACTGAGCCTAACATGTACATAGAGAGGGAACTATATATTAGGGCTGTAACTGATCTGACGTTTATCTTAATGTATTTTATCTACATTTATTTGATACAAACTGCAGTAAAAACAGCAATATTGTGAAAAATCTTTAAATATATATATATATATACACACATGCTGCATTAAAAAGTTTTGTTGAAAATGGACTAACCCAGCGATTGGGTTGTTTTAAGCAAGCATTTAGTTCAGTAGGTAGTTCATTCAGTTCCTGTTCTCAGGCCCCATCCACAGGAAGCCAGAGCTTTCCCTATCCAATCTTTTTTTCCCCTCGTTTCAAGAAATATCCGCGTACACGCGAAACCACTGAACCCGACTCAAACCGATGTACACATGCCAGGCCAGTGTGTGGCGCTGTAATTTTGCCACAGAAATGAAGTACAAACAGAGAAGAAGACTTGTGGCTTGAAGGGGTACAGCAGTGGTAGGAAGTGAGGCAAATTTTCACAATAAAATAACAATAAATACATGTGCTACTTACCAGATGTCTTTTATTAACGCCTACACCTACACTCTAAAAAATGCTGGGTTAAAAATAACCCAAGTTGGGTTGAAAATGGACTAACCCAGCAATTGGGCTGTTTCAACGGTTGGGTTAAATGTTTGCTTAAAACAACCCAATTGCTGGGTTAAAACAACCCAATTGCTGTGTTAAAACAACCCAATTGCTGGGTTTAAATAACCCATTTCTCTGTTAAAACAACCCAATTGCTGTGTTAAAACAACCCAATTGCTGGGTTAAAACAACCCAATTTCTCTGTTAAAACAACCCAATTGCTGTGTTAAAACAACCCAATCACTGGTTTTAAACAACCCAATTGCTGGGTTAAAACAAACAACCCAATTGCTGGTTTTAAACAACCCAATTGCTGGGTTAAAACAACCCAATTGCTGGTTTTAAACAACCCAATTGCTGGGTTAAAACAACCCAATTGCTGGGTTAAAACAACCCAATTGCTGGTTTTAAACAACCCAATTGCTGGGTTAAAACAACCCAATTGCTGGTTTTAAACAACCCAATTGCTGGGTTAAAACAACCCAATTGCTGGTTTTAAACAACCTAATTGCTGGGTTAAAACAACCCAATTGCTGTGTTAAAACAACCCAATTGCTGGTTTTAAACAACCCAATTGCTGGGTTAAAACAACCCAATTGCTGGTTTAAAAAACCCAATTGCTGGGTTAAAACAACCCAATTGCTGGGTTAAAACAACCCAATTGCTGGTTTAAAAAACCCAATTGCTGGGTTAAAACAACCCAATTTCTCTGTTAAAACAACCCAATTCCTGGGTTAAAACAACCCAATCACTGGTTTTAAACAACCCAATTGCTGGGTTAAAACAACCCAATTGCTGGGTTAAAACAACCCAATTGCTGTGTTAAAACAACCCAATTGCTGGTTTTAAACAACCTAATTGCTGGGTTAAAACAACCCAATTGCTGTGTTAAAACAACCCAATTGCTGGTTTTAAACAACCTAATTGCTGGGTTAAAACAACCCAATTGCTGTGTTAAAACAACCCAATTGCTGTGTTAAAACAACCCAATTGCTGGTTTTAAACAACCTAATTGCTGGGTTAAAACAACCCAATTGCTGTGTTAAAACAACCTAATTGCTGGTTTTAAACAACCTAATTGCTGGGTTAAAACAACCCAATTGCTGTGTTAAAACAACCCAATTGCTGGTTTTAAACAACCCAATTGCTGGGTTAAAACAACCCAATTGCTGGTTTTAAACAACCCAATTGCTGGGTTAAAACAACCCAATTGCTGGTTTTAAACAACCCAATTGCTGGGTTAAAACAACCCAATTGCTGGTTTTAAACAACCTAATTTCTGGGTTAAAACAACCCAATTTCTCTGTTAAAACAACCCAATTCCTGGGTTAAAACAA
This sequence comes from Romanogobio albipinnatus, assembly GCA_023566225.1. NCBI lineage: Eukaryota > Metazoa > Chordata > Actinopteri > Cypriniformes > Gobionidae > Romanogobio > Romanogobio albipinnatus. Next base: position 2,597,148 of record CM042244.1, read on the forward strand.
CCCAATCACTGGTTTTAAACAACCCAATTGCTGGGTTAAAACAACCCAATTGCTGGGTTAAAACAACCCAATTGCTGGGTTAAAACAACCCAATTGCTGTGTTAAAACAACCCAATTGCTGTGTTAAAACAACCCAATCGCTGGTTTTAAACAACCCATTTCTCTGTTAAAACAACCCAATTGCTGGGTTAGCCCATTTTCAACCCAACTTGGAACCGTTTGAACCGTTATGTTTTTATTATCTTAGAATGAGCCGTTTCTATCTACACACACCGTGGGTCCCTTACAGTGAAGCCGCCATTTTGTGCTGCCATGTTTCTACAGTGGCCCTAAAGGGACAAACTTCTCTACAGAGCGCTAGCTGCTCTCTGCTGTCTCAGACCATAGATATCCAGAATAAAGGCTAGATGTCTTACGGCGGAGTCTCTAACGTCATCACTGGCGGCCATCTTGTCACAGGCAGGGCTCTGTGGCTCCTGATGTAAGGCTCCTGATCTGAACACAAATACTCTTTCTCGCTGAAATCTTGACGGATTTACAAATGGTTTGGTTTCTTACAAATGTTATTAACGTGGCTATAATTCTGAATGCTTAAACAAATTATGAATCATTTTTCATAAGTATGCAGTGTCATAACTACATCTCTGACATTTATAACAAACCAAACAGTTTGAAAATCAGTTGAACATTGAGCAAGTTATGGTTATTTAAAAAGTGCACGCACCATTAAAACACAATGTTACGAGTGAGCGAGCTGACTGTGACAAGATGGCCGCCAGATGCGGACGTCGACCTCCATTGGCCAGCAGCGCAGACGAGACATCTAGCCTTTATTATGTACATCTATGTCTCCGACGATGACATCTTTGTCCGGTGTGGGCCACCGTAGCTTCTCTCTGTGCCCCAAAATGGAGGGGTGAGCGGTGGGTGATGCAATTCGCAACCTCTCCACTAGATGCAGCTAAAATTCACACACTGCACCTTTAATTTTATAAAAACAAAAATGAGGTTTCAGCCCGACAGCACGATGATATATTCTTATTTGTAGCATTTATTTTGAGGGTTTTTTCACGCTAGTGTGCCACGGCAAACATTGATTTAACCCATCCAAGCTAGTGCACACACACACACACACACACACACACACACACACACACACACACCTGGAGCAGTGAGTAGTGGACACACACACCTGGAGCAGTGAGTAGTGCACACACACAGCTGGAGCAGTGAGTAGTGGACACACACACCTGGAGCAGTGAGTAGTGCACACACACACCTGGAGCAGTGAGTAGTGCACACACACACCTGGAGCAGTGAGTAGTGCACACACACACCTGGAGCAGTGAGTAGTGAACACACACACACACACACACACCTGGAGCAGTGAGTAGTGCACACACACACCTGGAGCAGTGAGTAGTGCACACACACACCTGGAGCAGTGAGTAGTGCACACACACACACACACCTGGAGCAGTGAGTAGTGGACACACACACACACCTGGAGCAGTGAGTAGTGGACACACACACCTGGAGCAGTGAGTAGTGCACACACACACCTGGAGCAGTGAGTAGTGGACACACACACACACACACACACACCTGGAGCAGTGAGTAGTGCACACACACACACACACACCTGGAGCAGTGAGTAGTGCACACACACACCTGGAGCAGTGAGTAGTGCACACACACACACACCTGGAGCAGTGAGTAGTGCACACACACACCTGGAGCAGTGAGTAGTGAACACACACACACACCTGGAGCAGTGAGTAGTGCACACACACACCTGGAGCAGTGAGTAGTGGACACACACACACACACACACCTGGAGCAGTGAGTAGTGCACACACACACCTGGAGCAGTGAGTAGTGCACACACACACACACCTGGAGCAGTGAGTAGTGCACACACACACACACCTGGAGCAGTGAGTAGTGCACACACACACACACACCTGGAGCAGTGAGTAGTGCACACACACACACACACCTGGAGCAGTGAGTAGTGCACACACACACACACACACCTGGAGCAGTGAGTAGTGCACACACACACACACACACACACACACACCTGGAGCAGTGAGTAGTGCACACACACACCTGGAGCAGTGAGTAGTGCACACACACACCTGGAGCAGTGAGTAGTGCACACACACACACACACCTGGAGCAGTGAGTAGTGCACACACACACACACACCTGGAGCAGTGAGTAGTGCACACACACACACACCTGGAGCAGTGAGTAGTGCACACACACACACACACACCTGGAGCAGTGAGTAGTGCACACACACACCTGGAGCAGTGAGTAGTGAACACACACACACACACACACACACACACACCTGGAGCAGTGAGTAGTGCACACACACACCTGGAGCAGTGAGTAGTGCACACACACACACACCTGGAGCAGTGAGTAGTGCACACACACACCTGGAGCAGTGAGTAGTGGACACACACACACCTGGAGCAGTGAGTAGTGGACACACACACCTGGAGCAGTGAGTAGTGGACACACACACCTGGAGCAGTGAGTAGTGAACACACACACACACCTGGAGCAGTGAGTAGTGCACACACACACCTGGAGCAGTGAGTAGTGCACACACACACACCTGGAGCAGTGAGTAGTGCACACACACACCTGGAGCAGTGAGTAGTGAACACACACACACACACACACCTGGAGCAGTGAGTAGTGCACACACACACCTGGAGCAGTGAGTAGTGCACACACACACACACCTGGAGCAGTGAGTAGTGCACACACACACCTGGAGCAGTGAGTAGTGAACACACACACACACACACCTGGAGCAGTGAGTAGTGCACACACACACCTGGAGCAGTGAGTAGTGCACACACACACCTGGAGCAGTGAGTAGTGCACACACACACACACCTGGAGCAGTGAGTAGTGGACACACACACACACACCTGGAGCAGTGAGTAGTGGACACACACACACACACCTGGAGCAGTGAGTAGTGCACACACACACCTGGAGCAGTGAGTAGTGCACACACACACCTGGAGCAGTGAGTAGTGCACACACACCTGGAGCAGTGAGTAGTGGACACACACACCTGGAGCAGCGAGTAGTGGACACACACACCTGGAGCAGTGAGTAGTGCACACACACACCTGGAGCAGTGAGTAGTGGACACACACACACACCTGGAGCAGTGAGTAGTGGACACACACACACACACACACACCTGAAGCAGTGAGTAGTGAACACACACACACCTGGAGCAGTGAGTAGTGGACACACACACCTGGAGCAGTGAGTAGTGGACACACACACACACCTGAAGCAGTGAGTAGTGAACACACACACACCTGGAGCAGTGAGTAGTGGACACACACACAGCTGGAGCAGTGAGTAATGGACACACACACCTGGAGCAGTGAGTAGTGCACACACACACAGCTGGAGCAGTGAGTAGTGGACACACACACAGCTGGAGCAGTGAGTAGTGGACACACACACAGCTGGAGCAGTGAGTAATGGACACACACACACACACACCTGAAGCAGTGAGTAGTGGACACACACACAGCTGGAGCAGTGAGTAATGGACACACACACAGCTGGAGCAGTGAGTAATGGACACACACACACACACACACACCTGAAGCAGTGAGTAGTGGACACACACACAGCTGGAGCAGTGAGTAATGGACACACACACCTGGAGCAGTGAGTAATGGACACACACACAGCTGGAGCAGTGAGTAATGGACACACACACACACCTGAAGCAGTGAGTAGTGGACACACACACAGCTGGAGCAGTGAGTAATGGACACACACACAGCTGGAGCAGTGAGTAATGGACACACACACACACCTGAAGCAGTGAGTAGTGGACACACACACAGCTGGAGCAGTGAGTAATGGACACACACACAGCTGGAGCAGTGAGTAATGGACACACACACACACCTGAAGCAGTGAGTAGTGGACACACACACAGCTGGAGCAGTGAGTAATGGACACACACACCTGGAGCAGTGGGCAGCGAGGAGCCGGGGAGCGATTGGGGTTGAGAGAAGTGAGAGCAGTGACTTTCTGACCACTAGGCCGCAGCTGCCCTCTCCTCATAAGGACTGCAGGTTTAGCGTGTGCTGTTGTGCGTGAGGTACAGCCTGCAGTGCTGTAGGGATCAGAGCGGTTGAGCTGCTGGAAGCAATCACAGATGACAAGACATCTAATGAGATGTGGGACGGCTGCGGAGGAGGGCATGTGTGCGACACTTCAGAAAAGAGACAGAGTTCATAAATAAATGATAAAGTGTGTATGTGTGTGTGTGGATGATGAATGTGTATGCTCTCACACTAAAACTGTCATCATCATCATCATACACACTTCACCTGATTTACATGTTTCTAGTGTTAAAGTATCTATAGATTGTTTTAAAGATGAATTTGTTTAAATTCATGTGATAATAAATAGTGACAGAGTTAATGTGAAAAACTGTGCCGTCATTAATCAGTGACGTGTGCAGGGAGAGTTCCTCCAGAAACACATCAAACATAATTCATCATCATAACATCACTGAACAATATCTCAAACAGAGAGAGAGATACAGGTTACTCATGTGATATATATCCATCCATCCACACATCTATCTATACATCTATCCATCCATCCACACATCCATCCATCCATCCATCCACCCATCCATCCAACATCGTTCCATCCATCCATCCATTGATCTATCCATCTATCCATCCATCCATTTATCTATCTATCCATCAATCCATCCATCCATCCATCCATCCATCCATCCATCCATTGATCTATCCATCTATCCATCCATCCATCCATCCATTGATCTATCCATCTATCCATCCATCCATTTATCTATCTATCTATCTATCCATCCATCCATCCATCCATCCATCCATCCATTGATCTATCCATCTATCCATCCATCCATTTATCTATCTATCCATCCATCCATCCATCCATCCATCCATCCATCCATCCATCCATCTATCATCGTTCCATCCATCCATCCATTGATCTATCCATCCATCTATCTATCATCGTTCCATCCATCCATCCATTGATCTATCCATCTATCCATCCATCCATCCATCCATTTATCTATCATCGTTCCATCCATCCATCCATTGATCTATCCATCTATCCATCCATCCATCCATCCATTTATCTATCATCGTTCCATCCATCCATCCATTGATCTATCCATCTATCAATCCATCCATCCATCCATCCATCCATCTATCATCGTTCCATCCATCCATCCATTGATCTATCCATCCATCTATCTATCATCGTTCCATCCATCCATCCATTGATCTATCCATCCATCCATCCATCCATTTATCTATCCATCTATCCATCCATCCATCCATCCATCCATCCATCCATCCATCTATCTATCTATCCATCCATCTATCTATCATCGTTCCATCCATCCATCCATTGATCTATCCATCTATCAATCCATCCATCCATCCATCCATTTATCTATCCATCCATCCATCCATCCATCCATCCATTTATCTATCTATAGATCCATCCGTCCGTCCGTCCGTCTGTTCATCCATCCATCTATTATCGTTCCATCCATCCGTCCATCCATTCAATCACCCATCCATCCATCCATCTATCCATCTATTATCGTTCCATCCATCCGTCCATCCATCCATCCATCCATCCATCCATCCATCCATCCATCCATCCATCCATCCATCCATCCATCCATCCATCCATCCATCCATCCATCCATCCATCTATCTATCTATGAAATATCCAAACTAATGATTGTCGTTTTGGGGACACAGTCACACATGCGTTGAATGTTCTGTTGGATTAATGTTGGATTAGCTACAGATTTTCATTTTGATACTAAGACCTGACAATGACGTGTAAAATCACAAATTCCTGCTGTCAAAGCAGAGGCGGCTCTGAGAGCTTCCAAAAGTGGTGGGGTGAAATTTGATAGAAGAAGCTGTTTGTGCTGGTGAAATATTTGCAAGATATTTCAGAGCATTTTACAGGGATAACATTTTGTGAATGCAGAAAAACGTGATTTTATTTGAACAGCCTTTTAATATTTATTAGCTATAAAGGACGTCTTCAGAAAACATATGGAATCCGATCCTTGTGAAAAGAACTCATTCCGCATAGAAAACTGGGCCAGTAAGATCACAAACGAATGCACTACATTTACCAAATGAAGCTGGCATATATTTTATTGACAAAATACATCTAGTTATGGTCTATAGTATGTGTAGTAAAAATAATAAAGATCCCTTTCAGTATTAAATCGCTTTGGTTATGATACAATATCCTGTCACATTCACAATCGTTTTCATGAGCGTCAATGTTTCACACTTCATTTTGGGCACAATTTAGTTCGCTTTGCTAAAATTTGTGAAGAGCATCAAATCGTAATTTAACAAGCTAACAGCAACCAGTTTTTCACATCACGTGAAACCATAAATATGTGGTGACAATATTCAACATTTACTGTCAGGTTTTGAACAGGAATCGACTGAAACAAAAGCATTGTAGATGGTGTTGAAGTGATTATGGAGTTGAAATTACCCGTCAGACTCATTTACTAAATCAAACAATTATCACAGTCAGTCATGTGCCACCAGCGGGGAAAACAAAACAAGGTGTACGTATTCATTTATACGTATATTCATTTAGCAAAATAAAGTAAACTGGGACATATTATACCCAAACATTCAGTGGATTACCAGTAAAACTGATATAAAGTTGGGATTAAAATGATTCAGACACTTTGAGCTGAGCATGTTTTGCTGAAGTGTTTTGTCTTTAATTGCTAATGTGACCTTTGATACACAGACTGAACAAAATGAAGCATTATCTATAAACTGGTATTATCTAATTGTGTTCTTGAATGTAACAGCTGATTGGTTGATTGTAATCCATTACATCCCTTTCTATCAAAGTTATCTGACATTATCAAGATGAGTTTGTTCACAGTTTGAACACAGTTGAGTTCTGCTCATATATAGCGAATAAACTGTGATAATGTGAGAAATGTTGACGTGTCTGAATAAATGTTGGTTTGACTGTATACATGTATACACTATATATATATATATATATACACACTGTTTTGTTTTGAATGATAGTCATTGATTTGTTCATTGTTGATGCTATAATGCTTAACCCCCTCAAGTCGGCAGTCGCGCCGGCGCGATCAACTCGCTTTTTCTTATCAGTGTTAAAGAGACTTTTTTTTTTATCATTCAGGCAAGTGTTATACGTAAGGAATAATTGACAATGGGCCGTTGAATTATTAGAAAAATAATGCACACCCGAGGTAGTGATGCGGTCGCGAAGCGGAGTGTGCCTTATTTTTGTGCATACCTCGGGTGTGCATTATTTTTATTATAATTCAACGGCCTGTCGTCAATTATTCCGCTTATACTACGGTTACCACACCTCAAGACATCGATCCAATGATATATTTAAAGTGATTCGTCCGGTTTTTGTACTTAAATCGCTATTGTGAGTAGGACTATTTCTTCTGTGTCTCATCCAACGGCTCTTTAGCTGATTCCAAAACGTCATTTTAAAGCTGGTTGTGGAGGCTTGAGCCACTGATAGCGGACTAATGCAGTTATTAATGCAGCGAGTTATTAGAGAGAGAGAGAGAGAAAGAGAGAGAGAGAGAGAGAGAGAGAGAGAGAGAGAGAGAGAGAGAGAGAGAGAGAGAGAGAGAGAGAGAGAGAGAGAGAGAGAGAGAGAAACTGCGTCTCTTTCAACAACGTCAACTAATACGGAACTGTAAGAACAGTGCCTTTATTAACGTTACCTCGCTAGTGAGAAATGTCATGTTGCTTTTAAGTTGCTAAACTATTTTACTGATAAAATGGTCAGAGCAGCGCTGACATCACGTTTCTGTGCGAGTGTGTCTGAGCAGAGAGTGGGAGAGCAGAGAGAGCGGGAGAACGAGAGTAATGTGCGTTTCTTACATAATTAAACATACTTTTGTGGAAATAAAACATGGAAATTTGTCATTTTTATCTTATTGTTTACTACTTATGACATTGGAAATAACTGAAATCGTTTGGCGAAGTGATATGGAACAGTAATGCGGTCAAGAGAGCTGCCTGGAACTACGTTCGCTGTGCGTTTCCCAGAAAATAATTGCACACCTCAGAACGTTCATCAGCCAATCAGATTCAAGCATTCAACGGCCCCCTAGTATAAATCATTATAATCTGTTAAGTTTTTTACTTTTATTTGTGCACACTCACAATAAAAACAAAATGTTGTGCTTTTTGCAAAATAAAGAAAACAAACCATGCCATTCATTCAGAAAGTCTTCAGAAAATGAACTGTAACTTAGTGAATACTTATCACACAAACATGAGACATATGTCTAAAGAAACGTTGAAATGTCAGGTTATATTCTCTGTTTATGTAATCTGTTTGAAAAGAGAGAGATGTCAGTCATTCGCGAGTGTGCATTATTTTGGTGCATACCTCGGGTGTGCATTATTTTTATTATAATTCAACGGCCTGTCATCAATTATTCCGCTTATACTACGGTTACCACACCTCAAGACATCGATCCAATGATATATTTAAAGTGATTTGTCCAGTTTTTGTACTTAAATCGCTATTGTGAGTAGGACTATTTCTCCTGCGTCTCATCCAACGGCTCTTTAGCTGATTCCGAAACGTCATTTTAAAGCTGGTTGTGGAGGCTTGAGCCACTGATAGCGGACTAATGCAGTTATTAATGCAGCGAGTTATTAGAGAGAGAGAGAGAGAGAGAGAGAGAGAGAGAGAGAGAGAGAGAGAGAGAGAGAGAGAGAGAGAGAGAGAGAGAGACTGCGTCTCTTTCAACAGCGTCAACTAATACGGAACTGTAAGAACAGCGCCTTTATTAACGTTACCTCGCTAGTGAGAAATGTCTTGTTGCTTTTAAGTTGCTAAACTATTTTACTGATAAAATGGTCAGAGCAGCGCTGACATCACGTTTCTGTGCGAGTGTGTCTGAGCAGAGAGTGGGAGAGCAGAGAGAGCGGGAGAACGAGAGTAATGTGCGTTTCTTACATAATTAAACGTAATTTTGTGGAAATAAAACATGGAAATTTGTCATTTTTATCTTATTTTTTACTATTTATGACATTGGAAATAACTGAAATCGTTTGGCGAAGTGATATGGAACAGTAATGCGGTCAAGAGAGCTGCCTGGAACTACGTTCGCTGTGCGTTTCCCAGAAAATAATTGCACACCTCAGAACGTTCATCAGCCAATCAGATTCAAGCATTCAACGGCCCCCTAGTATAAATCATTATAATCTGTTAAGTTTTTTACTTTTATTTGTGCACACTCACAATAAAAACAAAATGTTGTGCTTTTTGCAAAATAAAGAAAACAAACCATGCCATTCATTCAGAAAGTCTTCAGAAAATGAACTGTAACTTAGTGAATACTTATCACACAAACATGAGACATATGTCTAAAGAAACGTTGAAATGTCAGGTTATATTCTCTGTTTATGTAATCTGTTTGAAAAGAGAGAGATGTCAGTCATTCGCGAGTGTGCATTATTTTGGTGCATACCTCGGGTGTGCATTATTTTTATTATAATTCAACGGCCTGTCATCAATTATTCCGCTTATACTACGGTTACCACACCTCAAGACATCGATCCAATGATATATTTAAAGTGATTTGTCCAGTTTTTGTACTTAAATCGCTATTGTGAGTAGGACTATTTCTCCTGCGTCTCATCCAACGGCTCTTTAGCTGATTCCGAAACGTCATTTTAAAGCTGGTTGTGGAGGCTTGAGCCACTGATAGCGGACTAATGCAGTTATTAATGCAGCGAGTTATTAGAGAGAGAGAGAGAGAGAGAGAGAGAGAGAGAGAGAGAGAGAGAGAGAGAGAGAGAGAGAGAGAGAGAGAGAGAGAGAGAGAGAGAGAGAGAGAGACTGCGTCTCTTTCAACAGCGTCAACTAATACGGAACTGTAAGAACAGCGCCTTTATTAACGTTACCTCGCTAGTGAGAAATGTCTTGTTGCTTTTAAGTTGCTAAACTATTTTACTGATAAAATGGTCAGAGCAGCGCTGACATCACGTTTCTGTGCGAGTGTGTCTGAGCAGAGAGTGGGAGAGCAGAGAGAGCGGGAGAACGAGAGTAATGTGCGTTTCTTACATAATTAAACGTAATTTTGTGGAAATAAAACATGGAAATTTGTCATTTTTATCTTATTTTTTACTATTTATGACATTGGAAATAACTGAAATCGTTTGGTGAAGTGATATGGAACAGTAATGCGGTCAAGAGAGCTGCCTGGAACTACGTTCGCTATGCGTTTCCCAGAAAATAATTGCACACCTCAGAACGTTCATCAGCCAATCAGATTCAAGCATTCAACGGCCCCCTAGTATAAATCATTATAATCTGTTAAGTTTTTTACTTTTATTTGTGCACACTCACAATAAAAACAAAATGTTGTGCTTTTTGCAAAATAAAGAAAACAAACCATGCCATTCATTCAGAAAGTCTTCAGAAAATGAACGGTAACTTAGTGAATACTTATCACACAAACATGAGACATATGTCTAAAGAAACGTTGAAATGTCAGGTTATATTCTCTGTTTATGTAATCTGTTTGAAAAGAGAGAGATGTCAGTCGTTCGCGAGTGTCTCATTATCCGCTAATGCATCCCGTCCACGGAGCGCGCGCTCTTTAGAGATTCAAATACTGACGTGGTCCACCAATGTGGTGCTTTATCTCAATAATGAATTGATTATTGATTTGTCAAGACACACTAATGGTAAGGATCCCCATTAGGCCCATGCATTAAACAGTCGTGGTATGCCTGGGAAACCACAGAATATAAAGTCCCAGCTGAAATGGCAGGTCAGACACCTTATATTAGAATCATAAACGTCTCCTCATATTTAACACTAGGATCCGTTAACAGTATTATGCCACCGCACATGGCTCACTGCTTTCTAGATTTGAAATTAATAATGCATTGGGACCTAACACTGGAGTCAATTTACTATTTCTATGGCACTCTGCAAAGCGAGCATTTTTGGAGAGCGGTGACATGCTGAAATGGGCTTTGGTGACATTTCGATATTGACTCTGGCTTATTGCACAGGCGTGTTGGTTTGTTTTAGACAACTGCATATGCTCAGCACTCTACGGCTTCTGAAGAGGAACAAACAGGTGCATGATTTCAACGATAATAAGGCATTAAAATATCTCCTTGTTTCCTAGGTAACGGAGACCAGAACAGGGCCTCTTGGATGCAGTAACTACGACAGCCTGGATTCCGTCAGCTCTGTCTTAGTGCACAGCCCAGAGAATAAAATCCATCTGAAAGGTATGACAGCTGTTGTGCTTCTTGAAAGAACATTGCAGCGATGTCTGGTCTTACTTGTATCAATTGCACTGATGATGTACAGCAAGAAGTTGATGTTTTTTAAAGTGTGTGTGTGTGTGTGTGTGTGTGTGTGTGTGTGTGTGTGTGTGTGTGTGTGTGTGTGTGTGTGTGTTGGTGCAGATATATTTGATTGAGACCATTTTGAAAACCCTAAATGTTCTTTAACTGCCAGTGCAATTAAGAAAATGATGGCACACAAACATACAAATGAATTCATGATTAATGGCCCTGGATCCTTATTCAGAAATGAATTAACTTAATAAATAAAATGTTTTAAGTGCTTTTGAGGATGATCGGATCACTGGATTTGCAGAGTTTTGTTCATCAGGAGCAAGAAAACCGATATTTCGGGGAATAATCAGAACTAATTCATTTTAGGCTGAAATTCTCATATTAAAGGGATAGTTCACCCAAAAATGAAAATGCTGTCATCATTTACTCACCCTAAAGTTGTTCTAAACGTGTATACATTTCTTTGTTTTTCTGTACACAAAGGAAGATATTTTTGTAACAAAGCAGATCTCGGCCCCCATTGACTGCTAGTCAACGGAGGCCGAGATTTGCTTTGTTACAAACATTCTTACAAATATCTTCCTTTGTGTACAGAAAAACAAAGAAATGTATACAAATTTAGAACAACTTTAGGGTGAGAAATGATGACAGAATTTTCATTTTTGGGTGAACTATCCCTTTAAAGTCCATGTATGTAAAACACACACAAACAGCCATGTCACATTTTGAATTAATTTTTTCCCCCACACTAATTCATTATGAACTATTTTATTTTATTTTCCCATTCATTAATATCTATAGCTCACCCAAAAAAGAAAATTATCCCATCCTAGGTGTGTATGACATTCTTCTTTCAGACGAATACAATCAGAGTTATATAAAAAAATGTCCTGGCTCTTCCAAGCTTTATAATGGCCGTGAATTGTTGGGTCATTTTTGAAGTTCTTAAAAGTGCATCTATCCATCTTATAACTGCTCCACATGGCTCCGGGGGTTAATAAAGGCCTTCTGAAGTGAAGTGGTTGTTTGTGTAAGAAAAATATCCATATTTAAAACTTTAATAACTAAAATATCTAGCTTCCGGCAGTCAGCGGAGCCATGTGGAGCAGTTATATGATGAATGGATGCACTTTTATGATGGATTGATGCACTTATGATGGATTGATGCACTTTTATGATGGATAGATGCTCTTTTATAATGGATAGAAGCACTTTTATGATGGATAGATTCACTTTTATGATGATTGATGCACTTTTATGATGGATTGATGCACTTTTATGATGGATAGATGCTCTTTTATAATGGATAGAAGCACTTTTATGATGGATAGATTCACTTTTATGATGATTGATGCACTTTTATGATGGATAGAAGCACTTTTATGATGGATAGATTCACTTTTATGATGGATAGATGCACTTTTATGATGGATAGATGCACTTTTATAATGGATAGAAGCACTTTTATGATGGATAGATTCACTTTTATGATGATTGATGCACTTTTATGATGGATTGATGCACTTTTATGATGGATAGATGCTCTTTTATAATGGATAGAAGCACTTTTATGATGGATAGATTCACTTTTATGATGGATAGATGCACTTTTATGATGGATAGATGCACTTTTATAATGGATAGAAGCCCTTTTATGATGGATAGATTCACTTTTATGATGGATAGATGCACTTTTATAATGGATAGAAGCCCTTTTATGATGGATAGATTCACTTTTATGATGGATAGATGCACTTTATGATGGATAGATTCACTTTTATGACGGATAGATGCACTTTATGATGGATAGATTCACTTTTATGATGGATAGATTCACTTTTATGATGGATAGATGCACTTTATGATGGATAGATGCACTTTTATAATGGATAGAAGCACTTTTATGATGGATAGATTCACTTTTATGATGATTGATGCACTTTTATGATGGATTGATGCACTTTTATGATGGATAGATGCTCTTTTATAATGGATAGAAGCACTTTTATGATGGATAGATTCACTTTTATGATGGATAGATGCACTTTTATGATGGATAGATGCACTTTTATAATGGATAGAAGCCCTTTTATGATGGATAGATTCACTTTTATGATGGATAGATGCACTTTATGATGGATAGATTCACTTTTATGACGGATAGATGCACTTTATGATGGATAGATTCACTTTTATGATGGATAGATTCACTTTTATGATGGATAGATGCACTTTATGATGGATAGATGCACTTTTATAATGGATAGAAGCACTTTTATGATGGATAGATGCACTTTTATGGACTTCAAAAATGACCCAACAATTCACTGTCATCATGGCTAATTTTCATTTTTGGGTGAACTATCCCTTTAACAGGGCAAATTAGCGAGAGAGTGCAATCTCATAAAAGCGCCGATGGGAGTGGACAGTTCTGTGTGTGATCTACTGACGACACGCAAATTAATGAATACAGACACAGCCATATCTATCCCATAATAACCAGCGCAATCTAGCCTTTAGCGTCTGGTTTAAAGTGTGCTTTTGTGTGTTAAATAATGACACAAACACCAGTAAATTGACGAGTGCAAACCTCAGTAAATCACCTTGAATGATTCATTTAAATACTCTCCTCACATAAGTTTTGCGTCTGAAAGGGAAACTCCTACAAATGCATATGCAATAAGATCAGCCGCAAAAATAACCCTGTCCACGCCTTTACAGCGCTAATTCATCACTGCTTTAGTAAATCCTGACAGTAGTTTTTAATGCCAAAAGAGGGTTTGCACTGGAGCAAGCTGTTAGTAATCCTGGCCCTTAGATTCCATTCTAAACTTCCTAACAATGAGGACCAAGTCAAAAGTCTGGCTACAGCAGACCAGTTCAAGGAACACATCACTTTCCATGCTTTCAAAAAGCAAGTGAAGGGACATTAGGCATTTCGACTTGCATTAATTCGACTCAAACTCTCGTGACAGCGGTGTCACCGAAAGTCAGAGGTGGTCGGCGCAGCAAAAAGAAAGAGACAAATAACAGGACTGAAAGGAGCAAAGAGGAAGGTTTTTAGTAAGCCGCTAGCCGCTTCTAATTATACACGTGGCCTGCGCCAATTCCCACTGCCTTCTTGACATTGACATTTAAATTGTCAACCCACTTAATACTGCCATCTCCTGAAGCAAGTTCCCTGCTGCCCAAACTCGTGTAACTACTTTAATGAGTTAGCCATAGGGTTCGGCACCAAAGCTTATCTTTCGCTGAGTGCTCGGGAGAGGAAAAGAAGGGTCTGGTGCAAAGCAGGGCCATAACCGCCATAGACATTGAGTCCCCCCAGTAACTAGAAATTCGCGTCCGTTGTGAGGGAGTGGGGAGCTCATGTCAGGGGCGTGGGTAGTGAGCCGTAGTGGTGGGAAGTTCGGATCATTTTACTGACTCGGATCTTTGAATCTCGTTCAGCAAAATTAACAAATCTTTTTTCAAGTAATTTCGTTCATTTCAGCAGAATCTAATTAAAATGTTACATTTTTCATTTTTCAACACATGTAGTAGCCTACTTTTGGAATAAAAAAATGAACTATAAGCTAATGCAGCCATGGCCAAACTTTGAGAAATAAATTATTAATTAATTGCTTAGCTTGATTCAAGTTAGTTCACCTCACCTCCCAATCCAAATCGTTCTTCTTCTTTTTTTTATCGTTTACCTCTCGTGTCTGTCTTCAGGTTCGAGCTCTGATAACCTCTGCTCTGATCTGGCCGTGTAATATATATGCGTCCGGAAACAGATTTGATTAGTTCATCTCTCGAGTCTCGGGTTTGAGTCATTCGTTCATCAAGTCCCAGCTCCATAGGCAAGGCTGCAGACAGTCACCGTGACAAAAGAACGAGACTAGGACCCGAAGACTGACTCGAGAGATGAACTAATCATTTCTGTTTCTGCATTCAGCCTATGGGGACTTGAACGAACGACTCAAAGACTTGAGATGAACTAATCTTTTCTGTTTCCGCCGGTACAGACTGCATATCCGTGCCCTAATATGGGGCTGGGACTTGATGAACGAACGACTCGAGAGATGAACTAATCATTTCTGATTCCTGTAGTAGCATATAAGATGTTGCGCAATGCGCATGCGCGGGTCAATACAAAATGAACGAATCGCTCTCTGAGACGACTCGTCATATTAAGGATTCGTTCAAAATGAATGAATCGTTCATGTACGCCACATCACTAGTGAGCCGTTGTAAGAGCCATCATACGGCACGATGGCAAACAACGGCCAATAGGAAAATTAAACTGCAGTAGCCACCGTTCAACCTTAAGAGGGCAGCACTCAGACGGTGTTAAACCATATATTATAGAATTAAAACACTTTATACCCAAATGTCAAAACATTTACTCACATCAATGAACATATAAAGCCCCAGTCTTACAGATCATTAACTAAAAAAAGTTGTTTTAGGGTTTAGTTACCCTTTAAAGTTACAATTTTAGCCTAGTCTGCCTCAGGTCTAACGGCGCTCGTCAATGTCAAAATGATTGAGATGGCCAATCAAATCTAAGTAGGCGGGGTTTAGGTTCTCTTTTGGCTCGTTCACAGTCTTCACACAGATGAGCGTGCCAATCTATCGTTTCATGCCGTTATGGGGACTCTTTCCGGTGAAATCACAAAACAAAATACTCACAAACGTGTCGCTGCTCTTAATGTACAATCATTGAACATATATGATTTTAATGAAGAATAAAAACTATATGAGAGCGGATTAGAACCTGTAACCTTCGACACGGTTTAAAAAATTACCAGACCACTAAGGAACTCAAATATTAACATCAGATCTATGTATTTATTCACTAACGGAAAGAATCTTGAGACTAACAATATATTTGATGCAAATTAATGCAAATACAGTGAGGAAAATAAGTATTTGAACACTGAAATTGGGTCTGAAATTGTCATCGTAGGTGCATGTCCACTGTGAGAGACATAATCAAAAAAAAAAAAATCCAGAAATCACAATGTATGATTTTTTTACTATTTATTTGTATGACACAGCTGCAAATAAGTATTTGAACACCTGTCTATCAGCTAGAATTCTGACCCTCAAAGACCTGTTAGTCTGCCTTTAAAATGTCCACCTCCAGTCCATTTATTATCCTAAATTAGATGCACCTGTTTGAGGTCGTTAGCTGCATAAAGACACCTGTCCACCCCATACAATCAGTAAGAATCCAACTACTAACATGGCCAAGACCAAAGAGCTGTCCAAAGACACTAGAGACAAAATTGTACACCTCCACAAGGCTGGAAAGGGCTACGGGTAAATTGCCAAGCAGCTTGGTGAAAAAAGGTCCACTGTTGGAGCAATCATTAGACAATGGAAGAAGCTAAACATGACTGTCAATCTCCCTCGGACTGGGGCTCCATGCAAGATCTCACCTCGTGGGGTCTCAATGATCCTAAGAAAGGTGAGAAATCAGCCCAGAACTACACGGGAGGAGCTGGTCAATGACCTGAAAAGAGCTGGGACCACCGTTTCCAAGGTTACTGTTGGTAATACACTAAGACGTCATGGTTTGAAATCATGCATGGCACGGAAGGTTCCCCTGCTTAAACCAGCACATGTCAAGGCCCGTCTTAAGTTTGCCAATGACCATTTGGATGATCCAGAGGAGTCATGGGAGAAAGTCATGTGGTCAGATGAGATCAAAATAGAACTTTTTGGTCATAATTTCACTAAACGTGTTTGGAGGAAGAAGAATGATGAGTACTATCCCAAGAACACCATCCCTACTGTGAAGCATGGGGGGGGGGGGGGGGGTAGCATCATGCTTTGGGGGTGTTTTTCTGCACATGGGACAGGGCGACTGCACTGTATTAAGGAGAGGATGACCGGGGCCATGTATTGCGAGATTTTGGGGAACAACCTCCTTCCCTCAGTTAGAGCATTGAAGATGGGTCGAGGCTGGGTCTTCCAACATGACAATGACCCGAAGCACACAGCCAGGATAACCAAGGAGTGGCTCTGTAAGAAGCATATCAAGGTTCTGGCGTGGCCTAGCCAGTCTCCAGACCTAAACCCAATAGAGAATCTTTGGAGGAGCTCAAACTCCGTGTTTCTCAGCGACAGGCCAGAAACCTGACTGATCTAGAGAAGATCTGTGTGGAGGAGTGGGCCAAAATCCCTCCTGCAGTGCAAACCTGCTGAAAAACTACAGGAAACCTTTGACCTCTGTAATTGCAAACAAAGGCTACTGTACCAAATATTAACATTGATTTTCTCAGGTGTTCAAATACTTATTTGCAGCTGTATCATACAAATAAATAGTTAAAAAATCATACATTGTGATTTCTGGATTTTTTTTATTTTTAGATTATGTCTCTCACAGTGGACATGCACCTACGATGACAATTTCAGACCCTCCATGATTTCCAAGTGGGAGAACTTGCAAAATAGCAGGGTGTTCAAATACTTATTTTCCTCACTGTATTACATTCTAAAAAGTGCTGGGTTAAAAACAGCCCAAGTTTGGTTGAAAATGGACAAACCCAGCAATTGGGTTGTTTTAACCCAGCGTTTGGGTTGTTTTACTCAGCAATTGGGTTGTTTTAAGTAAACATGTAACCCAACTGCTGGGTTAAAACAACCCAATTGCTGGGTTTGTCCATTTTCAATCCAACTTGGGTTGTTTTTAACCGAACATTTTTTAGAGTGTACTTGCAAATAGTCCCAAAATGATAATTTCCCAACTAGAATTTCGTTCACTGTTCTGTTTCTTTATGCTTTATAAAAAATAAAATAAAATAGACCCCCCCCCCCAATGTTCAAGACATGGTTACAGCCTTGAGTTCTTCTTTGTGTACTCAATTCTTTCTGGTGAAATCACAAAACAAAGTGCACACAAATGTGTCCCTGCTCATTGAAGATCTTTGATTTTAATGAAGAAGAAAAACTAAATGAGGGCGGATTTGAGCCTGTAACCTTCGACACGGATTACAAATATGCTTCCACCAGACCACTGGAGAATTGAAACGTTATCAGCAGATCTGAGTATTTATTCACTAACGGGAAGAATCTCAAGACTAACAATATATTTGATGCAAATGAATGCAAATATTACTTGGAAATAGTCCCACAATTATTATTTCCCAACTAGAATTTTGTTCACTGTTCTGTTTCTTTATGCTTTATAAAAAAATAAAATAAAATAGACCCCCCCCCCCCACATGGTTACAGCCTTGAGTTCTTCTTTGTGTACGTCTCTTTCTGCATTCTTTCATTTACTTTTTTCGGGGCTTCCCGGGGTATTTTCAATCAAAGCGCCGTCCTTTCAGAGAGCAGAATTTAGACCGCTTCAAATTAGGACATCAAGCTGTCATTTCCATAGATGACTGAAATAATCCACAGGGGAAAAGCACGTTCCTCTCATTCTTTTTAAAAAGGCTGAGACTCTGGAGGAGGGGGCACAAGAGCAGCTATTTAGCTGTCTCCGGTAGGAAAGCCATCCAAGTCAGTCTCTTTTGTAAGGCTCTCCACACTGTTGGCTCTGTACCCGGCAGAAGCCAAAGCTTAAGACGAAGACTGCATCTAATTATGTCTCTTGTTTTTCCACAATCTGACGGATAAATACTGAGGAAAACATCATAAATATTCACACTGGGAAGGGAATTTAAAAAGGCTGAAAATGAAGCCAAAATGCATTGATTCTTTCTTGAAGGATGTCAGACCTGGTGGAGCTTTGAAGAGCGTTTTCTCACATAATATAATTAGCAGGTGTTCAGCACCCACAGCTGGGCTGTGAAATCTGAATCTTTCACTTACGTGGTAGAATAGCTATAATATATTCAGCACCGAATGATTTCATAAGTAATTCATAGGTGAGTATTGATGAGAAGGCCTTTGGAGATCAAATCTATCAAAATGAAGAGAGGAGTTCTGCTCTCCAAAATATCTTCATCGATTTCTCTGCATGTTAATAACCATCAGAAAAAAACTAAATGTGTTCTCTCCTTCTTTGGGGGGGACAGAAATTAATACCTTTATTCAGAAAAGATGCATTAAATTGATCAAAAGTGACAGTAAAGACAAAAAAATATATTATTTAAAATCAAAGTTTCTTTTAAACTTTCCATTCATCAAAAGAATCTATCAGGGTTTCTACAAAAGTATTAAGTGGCACAGCTGGTTTTATAACTGGTTTATAATAATTAAAAAAATATATATATATATATATATATATATTTTTTTTTTTTTTTGTGCACTAAATCAGCATATTAGAATGATTTCTAAAGGTTCACCTGTAATAATGCTGAAAATTCAGCTTTGCCATCACAGTAATGAATGGCATTTAACAATATATTCAAATGGAAAACAGTTATTTAAAATTGTAATAATGTAATAATAAATAATCAATTGTAATGTAGTTTTTTTTACTGCACCCATAATAGTAGTGGTAGTCATGGGCGTCACTAGGCCCTTTTTAGGGGGGCTTCAGCCCGCACATCAGAGTGTGTGTGTGTGTGTGTGTGTGTGTGTGTGTGTGTGTGTGTGTGTTCATCTGAGCCTCATTGGTCTGTCACCGCTCGTCAATGCCAAAATATCTGAGAGAACCAATCAAATCAGAGCAGGGCTTTATGTTCACAGAAGCTGCTGAGGCTGAGCACGAACTTTAGCAGCGCGACTCGACGTCAAGTGCGAGATCTGTAGCTAAACTAAACATTTCATATTTGACAGCTGCTTCTGTAAGTCAGAAATGTTAAACAAATGACAAAAATATTCAGGCAAATTAATAAACTTTTGTCTAATTTCACCATTTTGAATTGAAATATTTAGGCCTATATAATGTGGTAATTTATAATTTAATTAACAAACAAGAAATATTAACAAAGTAATATTAGTAATAAATGTGTGCATATTGTAAATTAATAATTCCATTTGTAGCTCTCAGTAAATTAAAGAGCTCAGCTTGTTTCAGCTTGTATTGGGCATAAGATTAGTAATGAATGTGTGCATATTGTGAATTAATTTAATAAACTTAGTTACCTAGCTCTCCTGGTAGCCTTCGGTAAATGAACATGTCTACAAAAATCATTCATAAAACATATAAATATCAGTTAAACACATGTTTACTGTCTTCACTGATGAAAATGTAAAAACTACATCAGTCATATCTGCCCACTGACATGGTTTTCAAGTTATTGTTGTGTAATTTTTTGGCGTTCAGAACATCTGCACACATGTAGATCATAGAAATGTTCTCGGGGGAGTATGTCCTCGAACACCCCTAACTACCTCACATGTGGGATCTCAGTGATTATAAACCTGCCTACATTGTATGATTAAGGGATGTACAATATGGTCATGCAGAATAAGCCATTAATATTTGCTTTATAAGTATAAGTAATAATAAACAGCCAATATCCTAATATGCATACTAATAAGCAACTAGTTAATAGTGAGAATCGGACCCTAAACTAAAGTGTTACCTTTTTTTTTTCATATCCTCACTGGGGGCTGCCGCTAAAATGAACATCCTAGAATCGCCCCTGGTGGTAGTAAACATATTACAATAAATGTGACCCTGGACCACAAAACCAGTCATAAGGGTAAATGTTTTAAAAATCAGAAAGCTGAATAAAGAGCTTTTCATTGATGTATGGTTTGTGAGGGGGGGGGGGGGATCTTTCTCAAAATATTGAGAAAATCTCCTTTAAAGTTGTCCAAATGAAGTCCTTAGCAATGCATATTACTACTAACAATACATTTTTTATATATTTATTGTAGGACATTTACAAAATATCTTCATGGAACATGATCTTAATCTCCTAATGATTTTTGGCATAAAAGAAAAATGGATAATTTTGACCCATACAATGCTATTGCCACAGATATACCCGTGAGACGCACCACTGGTTTTGTGCTCCAGGGTCACATATAAGATACATATAATATAAATAAATAAAAATAGCATGACTATGCTATTAAAATGCAAATTTTTCTACAAATGCACCTGCCATTGGCAAGTGTGGCAAACAATTAATTTCAGACCCTGTTTACAATTGTACCATCTTTTTCCCGCTTGTCCCAAATCGCTCAAAAAATCAATAATTAGTTTCCCGGGCAAATGTCAATTCTTCCATTGCCTGCTATCAAAATATCTAATCGGGCAGGAGAATTCCGCAATAGCCGCATTGATTCCCTGTCTGCAGCGTGCCTGCAGTTCATGACAGAGGTTTACAGCCGAATGACCTTGCCACGGTGATTGTTGGTCTTTATTCATCCCATTACCCCATTACTGCGCTGACATAGCAGACCTCTCCGTCCCAAATAGGACTCCCATCACTGAAGCTGTTAGAGCAGTCAGGCTGCCTGTCTCTCTGACCCACTTTACATGCTCTCTGTTTCCCAACTCAGCTGTCCTGTATCGCTGAGACAAATCACGGCTGTAAAACAATAGGAAATAATAGACTGACAGATATGCCGTCAGTGCGGTATTATTCTGACTGAGGAGGCAGTCAAAGTTTTGAAAAGATGATTTATTTATCAGTGAAAGTGATAATCATGTTCACAATCAGTCTGGATCAATACTTAGTCAAGTTTGAATTAAAATGACACTGCAACCAGAACTCTGAAATGATGATCTGTTATTATCGTTAAATTAAAGATGCACCTTCGTGGACCTGTGACCTGTAAAAATGAGGTTATAAACATTTACCTTCAATAAAAGCTACACAAAACAATGTCTTTGTTAAACTCTTTTCGAAGCAATGTAATATGAGACTTTTAAGGATACTTTGCTCACCGATCAGGCATAACATTATGACCTAATATTGTGTTGGTCCCCTTGACCCGTCGAGGCATGGACTCCTCTAGACCCCTGAAGGTGTGCTGTGGTATCTCACACCAAGATGTTAGCAGCAGATCCTTTAAGTCCTGTAAGTTGTGAGGTGGGGCCTCCATGGATCGGATTTGTTTGTTCAGCACATCCCACAGATGCTCGATTGGATTGAGATCTGGGGAATTTGGAGGCCAAGTCAACGCCTCAAACTCGTTGTTGTGCTCCTCAAAGCATTCCTGAAGCATTTGTGCTTTGTGGCGGCGCATTATCTGCTGAAAGAGCCACAGCCACCAGGGAATACCGTCTCCATGAAAGGCTGGACATGGGCTCAACAATGCTTAGGTAGGTGGGACGTGTCAAAGTCACATCCACATGGATGGAGGACCCAAGGTTTCCCAGCAGAACATTGCCCAAAGCATCACTGCCTCCGCCGCCACGCCTTCTTCCCATAGTGCACCTGTGCCATGTGTTCCCCAGGTAAGCCACGCACACACACCTGGCCATCCACGTGATGTAGAAGAACACGTGATCATCAGAGCAGGCCACCTTCTTCCATTGCTCCGTGGTCCAGTTCTGATGCGCGTGCCACTGTTGGTGCTTTGGGCGGTGGACAGGGGTCAGCATGGGCACCCTGACTGGTCAGCGGCTGAGCCGCCCCATACGCAACAAACTGAGATGCTCTGTGTATTCTGACGCCTTTCTATCAGAACCAGCATTAACTTCTGGAGCAGTTTGAGCTCCAGTAGCTCGTCTGTTTGATCGGACCACACGGGCCAGCCTTCGCTTCCCACGGGCATCAATGAGCCTCGGCCGCCCATGACCCTGTGGCCGGTTCTCCACTGGTCCTTCACTTTTGATAGAGACTGACCACTACAGACCGGGAACACCCCACAAGAGCTGCAGTTCTGGAGATGCTCTGACCCAGTCGTCTAGCCGTCACAATCTGGCCCTTGTCAAACTCGCTCAAATCCTTACGCTTGCCCATTTCTCCTGCTTCTAACACATCAACTCTGAGGACAAAATGTTCACTTGCTGCCGAATATATCCCGCCCACTAACAGGTGATGAAGAGATCATCAGTGTTATTCACTTCACCTGTCATAATGTTATGCCTGATCGGTGTATACTGTATATAGTTGCTTGTGAAAAATATTGATTGTAAGTGGAATATACACATTTACAATGCCACCTCATGCAACTGCATTGTATTGTTCTAAGTGGAGACTGGAATATGATAAAAGAAAACATATTACTTTAAGAGTTAAGTGGGAAGAAAGACAGATGGGGCGAGGAGAGATGAGAGGATAGCCAGAGGACAGATGATAGGGGGTTCATAGTGGTGTCATATAACTCAGGAATTGATTTGTGTGTGTGTGTGTGTGTGTGTGTGTGTGTCCATACGGGAATGCCAGACCTAGTTGTGATTTGAGATGTGTAAGACTATAACAATTCCAAACACCATTCTGAACTTATTTACCAACCTAGCAGCCGAAAAACAGTGTTGTATAGCTTACAAAATCTTGTATCTGGTCCTCGAATCAAATTCCAGTTTAGTTCTCAGAGTCTAACATGACAGTAAACAGATATGTCTCTCTTTTCCCACACGCACAGGTCTGCAAGATGTGCTTCCCGAGTTTCTGCGGAATCGTTTTGTGGAGGCAGCGCTCAGTTATGTGGCGTGTAACTCAGAGGGAGAGCTACTCTGCCGCAACAACGACTGCTGGTGCCACTGCTCCGCCAAGTTCCCTGATTGTAACTGCCCTTTTGCAGACATCAAAGCTATGGAGGAGAGTCTGCGTAAGAGCAAAGAGTCCTGGGTCAACCTCAACAACGACTTCATGGAGTCAGGTAGGTTCAACTAATGGCCATGCAAGTGGTTGCAACACCTTTCCACACACACTTCACGTCACTGGATTATGGGAGAGTGGAACTTCTCAGGTTTTCAATGACAGGTATATCTCATTGGTATATCTCAACCTTGACAAATGATTGATATACTGTCATATTCCCTCAGAAGCTCTTTGAGTTCACTGCAGTCAGTGTAAACAGATGCAATTTGTACTACGAAAAGCACATCAGAACTGAAAAGACACGACCACTGCGCCACAGCTCCAGCAAAGCATCTTTTAATTACACTTACATTGATAATGCAGTAGAAATGGGCAGTGGCGTAATGGTGAAGGATCTGTGCTTCAAACACAGGGGCTGGGGGTACAATCCCAGGTGTCCAAGGAAACGGGAGAGTTAATGAGAAAACAATCCTGCTCTGTTACCATTGTGTCCAAAGGCAAAGCACTTAACCTAAAGGTGCACCTGGGGGATTGTCTCTGCAATTAGTGTACTGTACGCCGCTTTAGATGAAGAGCATCTGCTAAATGTTGAGTTCAAGTAACAACAACAACCCCTACCGACTGAATATATTAAAAAGTCACTGTTATTCAATTCGATGTCAGACAAGCAGTCGATGGGTAAAGAACAACAACCGCAGCTCCAAAAAGTTTTGGACACTTTAAAATGTACACAACTGTTTCAAAGTTTGGGGTCAATATATATATATATATCATGCCGCACAACCGTTTTTAACATTGATAAGAAATGTTTTTTTGATCTAGCCTGACAAGCCAGACCCACATCAAGATGTTGGGTCTGGGAACTCACCATTGGCTGGGCTCAATCCGAGGGGCGGGATAAACGATTGTCTTTCAAATTCCCTCTGCACGCGATAGGATAGCGCTACAACCAACCAGAGCAACGAAGAAGGTGATGTAGTCAGAGACTAACCCAGCAATTGGGTTGTTTCAAGCAAACATTTAACCCAACCGCTGGGTTCAAACAACCAATTGCTGGGTTAAAACAACACAATCGCTGGGTTCAAACAACCCAATTGCTGGGTTAAAACAACACAATCGCTGGGTTCAAACAACCCAATTGCTGGGTTAGTCCATTTTCAACCCAATTTAGGTTATTTTTAACCCAGCATTTTTTAGAGTGTATTTTCTAGCGTTTAACAATTCTTCAATAATTCTTTTAAATGCACTCTAAAAAATGCTGGGTTAAAAATAACCCACGTTGTGTTGAAAATGAACTAACCCAGCAATTGGGTTGTTTGAACCCAGCGATTGTGTTGTTTTAACCCAGCAATTGGGTTGTTTGAACCCAGCAGTTGGGTTAAATGTTTGCTTAAAACAACCCAATTGCTGGGTTAGTCCATTTTCAACCCAACTTGGGTTATTTTTAACCCAGCATTTTTTAGAGGGTAGCTACGGGTGGCATTGACAGCTTGCCCATCCTGTCAGATCCAGGGAAATACTTTTTTTTTTTTAAATAATACTACACTCTAAAAAATGCTGGGTAAAAAATAACCCAAGTTGGGTTGAAAATGGACTAACCCAGCAATTGGGTTGTTTTAACCCAGCGATTGTGTTGTTTTAATCCAGCAATTGAGTTGTTTTAAGCAAACCTTTAACCCAACCGCTGGGTTAAAATAACCCAATTGCTGGGTTAGTCCATTTTCAACCCAACTTGGGTTATTTTTAACCCAGCATTTTTTAGAGTTTGTGATTTATTTTTTGATGCATTAGAACTTTATTCTAATATTAATAAAACAAATATGCTAATTAGTCTCTTCAGTTACGTCACGCCAGTAGTAGTGTTATGTTCTTCTTCGCTGCAATATCCAGATTCGAATCCAACTAGCAGCGCCTTTTTTGTTATTAAAAAAATGGCTAAACTGCCATTTTTGACACATTTAAGAAAGAAACACGTCTTGACAAAGATGACAGGACACCATAACACTTTTGTGGTTTGAAAGTGAACTAACTGATAAGTGATATTATCAACATCTTCAATTCAAAACCCAGCCAACTCCGACTTGTTTAGAACAGACATCAGCCATACAAGGTAAGCTATGGGTAGGTTTTTAGTCTTGCCCGCCGTGGCATGGCTATGCAATATTTGCATGTAATATTTGTGAGCATGTTTATTAATGGCAGGTTGTCGATACAGGACATTGTGATTTCTCTTCGTGATATAGTTATCAGGACTCGGGTTGGATCTTTCTCCTGCTTTGTTTTTGTTTTCATTTTTTTTTCACGTTGCAGCCTCACACACTTGATTGATCGCATGGAGCTTAGCACTTACAGTATTTAGTTTCTGTGACACTAGTAGCACTAGCGGAATTTTAAAGCAACCTTACAAACGGTCCTTCCACGTGTCGCGCTCAAACATCACAAACACAGCTCGTACAGGGGCTTGAGAAGGCATCAACATGTAGAAGTTGACTATATTAACCCTCTAGAGTCAACGGTCGCGCCGGTCGCTTTATTTCTTATCAGTGCCAAAGAGACTCAAATAACTCTGTCATTTTTTATCATTCAGGCGAGTGTTATACATCATTATAATGTGTTAAGTTTCTTTTTTTGTGTACAGTCACAATAAAAACATATTGTTGTGCTTTTTGCAAAATAAAGAAAACAAACATGATGCGCGATCTGCAGCCTCTCTTTTCTTATAGTCTTAAGAAAATGACCTCTAGCTTAGTGAATACTTGTCTCACAAACATGAGACACATGTCTAAAGAAACGTTGAAATGTCAGGTTTTAAACACTTAAAATTAAATCAAAAACAAATATTCTGTGTTTATGTAATCTGGTTGAAAGCAGAGAGATGTTAGTGGTTCCTGAGCGGCTCATTATACACTAATGCGACCACGCCCACGGAGAGCGCATTCTATTGAGATTCAAATACTGAGGCTCCAGAGTCGACGCCCACGCATCAACTTAAACAAACACATCAAGTACTGCATTCCTACTTCAACTACATCGTTTTGAGACACGTTTCATAATCCTGGAATAATTCTCCATGAAAAGCTGTTCATTTCTGAAAGCAACGGATTCGGACCCACTTTATATTAGGTGGCCTTAACTACTATGTACTAACATTTTAATGAATCATTTGATACATTGCACTTATTGTGTACATACATGTTTTTACAGTGTACTTACATTTTGAAAAATACCTGCATGTAATTACATCTGTAATTAATTTCTGTATTACATTAGTAATTACACAGTTGACACTTCCCTTACACCTAACCCTACCCTTAAACTTACCCATACCACCACACCTGTCCCTAACCCTACCCTTAAACTTACCCATACCACCACACCTGTCCCTAACCCTACCCTTAAACTTACCCACACCACCACACCTGTCCCAAACCCTACCCTTAAACTTACCCACACAACCACACCTGTCCCTAACCCTACCCTTAAACTTACCCACACCACCACACCTGTCCCTAACTTTACCCTTAAACTTACCCATACCACCACACCTGTCCCTAACCCTACCCTTAAACTTACCCACACCACCACACCTGTCCCAAACCCTACCCTTAAACTTACCCACACAACCACACCTGTCCCTAACCCTACCCTTAAACTTACCCACACCACCACACCTGTCCCTAACCCTACCCTTAAACTTACCCACACCACCACACCTGTCCCTAACCCTACCCTTAAACTTACCCACACCACCGCACCTGTCCCTAACCCTACCCTTAAACTTACCCACACCACCACACCTGTTCCTAACCCTACCCTTAAACTTACCCACACCACCACACCTGTCCCTAACCCTACCCTTAAACTTACCCACACCTGTCCCTAACCCTACCCTTAAAATTACCCACACCACCACACCTGTCCCTAACCCTACCCTTAAACTTACCCACACCACCACACCTGTCCCTAACCCTACCCTTAAACTTACCCACACCACCACACCTGTCCCTAACCCTACCCTTAAACTTACCCACACCACCACACCTGTCCCTAACCCTACCCTTAAACTTACCCACACCACCACACCTGTCCCTAACCCTACCCTTAAACTTACCCACACCACCACACCTGTCCCTAACCCTACCCTTAAACTTACCCACACCACCACACCTGTCCCTAACCCTACCCTTAAAATTACCCACACCACCACACCTGTCCCAAACCTACCCTTAAACTTACCCACACCACCACACCTGTCCCTAACCCTACCCTTAAACTTACCCACACCACCACACCTGTCCCTAACCCTACCCTTAAACTTACCCACACCACCACGCCTGTCCCTAACCCTACCCTTAAACTTACCCACACCACCACACCTGTCCCTAACCCTACCCTTAAACTTACCCACACCACCGCACCTGTCCCTAACCCTACCCTTAAACTTACCCACACCACCACACCTGTCCCTAACCCTACCCTTAAACTTACCCATACCACCACACCTGTCCCTAACCCTACCCTTAAACTTACCCACACCACCACACCTGTCCCTAACCCTACCCTTAAACTTACCCACACCACCACACCTGTCCCTAACCCTACCCTTAAACTTACCCACACCACCACACCTGTCCCTAACCCTACCCTTAAACTTACCCACACCACCACACCTGTCCCTAACCCTACCCTTAAACTTACCCACACCACCACACCTGTCCCTAACCCTACCCTTAAACTTACCCACACCACCACACCTGTCCCTAACCCTACCCTTAAACTTACCCACACCACCACACCTGTCCCTAACCCTACCCTTAAACTTACCCATACCACCACAACTGTCCCTAACCCTACCCTTAAACTTACCCATACCACCACAACTGTCCCTAACCCTACCCTTAAACTTACCCACACCACCACACCTGTCCCTAACCCTACCCTTAAACTTACCCATACCACCACACCTGTCCCTAACCCTACCCTTAAACTTACCCATACCACCACACCTGTCCCTAACCCTACCCTTAAACTTACCCACACCACCACACCTGTCCCTAACCCTACCCTTAAACTTACCCACACCACCACACCTGTCCCTAACCCTACCCTTAAACTTACCCACACCACCACACCTGTCCCTAACCCTACCCTTAAACTTACCCACACCACCACACCTGTCCCTAACCCTACCCTTAAACTTACCCACACCACCACACCTGTCCCTAACCCTACCCTTAAACTTACCCACACCACCGCACCTGTCCCTAACCCTACCCTTAAACTTACCCGTATAGCGCGCATAGTGCAAGCCTAGGGTTCGATTCGGTTGAAAAAAATTCTGAGGTTCGGCAGAAACTGAACCCCGTCAAAAAGCCCAATATTCGTCCGAATCCGAACCCGAATCCTGGATTCGGTGCATCCCTAAAAATATATTCAAATAGTAAACTAAATTGTAATAATATTTCACAATATAACTACTTTTTGATCATATAAATACAGCCTTGCTGAGCATAAGATGTTTCCTTAAAAAACATTTTTAGAAAAATCTCAATGGCTCAAAACATTTGAACAGTAGTGTTTGTATTTCAATGTGTTTCACCCTAAAAGCCTATATATACACACTCTTGCTCAAAACATTCACTGACGCTCCAGAAAGAAACATTATGAGCCGGGGGTGAACACTTTTTGACTTTGAAGATCAAGGTAAATTGAACTTAATTTGTCTTCCGGGAAACATATTTTGTTGCTTTTGAAGGGCAGTACTAAATGAAAAAATGTGACCCCCTCAGCTCTTAGTGCATGGTGTTTTCTTCTGGAGCATCAGTGAATGTTTGAACCTTTTTATCAATTTTCCTCAGTGTGAAAATATGGATCTCAAAATCATACAGTCCCTGCTGGAGAGGGTTCAAATATGCAAAAGATGCTGGAAAACTGAAGAATTTGCAGGACCTGGAGGATTTTTCGGAAAAACGTTGAGCAGTTTAACTGCTCAAGACAAACAAGAGACTCATGAACAACTAAAACACACAAACAGCCATGGATCATCAGGGAACAACACACACACACACAAACACAGCCATGGATCATCAGGGAACAACACACACACACACAAACACAGCCGTGGATCATCAGGGAACGACACACAGGATAAAGAATCAAGGGTACATTTCTATAAATTCAGCTATTTTTGTCTTGTGGACTATATGTAAACATATTTTATGTAAAATATCTTATTCCGGACAGTACTAAATAAAAACATGCATTTTGTATGATCCCTCATTCACATTTTCACAGATTCTGTGAAACTTTTGACATTTTAGAAATGTTGGCTTTAAACGTGTGCTTGTGTTATAATCATTATTAAAATAACTCAATTTAATATTTAGCATGCAGATACTTTTTTAGAGTCACTATGTGGTATATTATTATACTTGAAAGACCGGTGGGTGTTATTGTTCAATTTGTTTCTGAAAGCCCTGCAAGGGCCTGCAAGTCAATAATGAACTGTGGACTCCTTTGATAAATGGGACCCACGTTTGGGTTTAATTCAGAGTTCTTTAAAGTTCACTGACTATGATATATTTGCACCTTGGAGTAGAAACCGAAACCGACAAAGGGGAGGGTTTGTCTGTTTTATTGCTCTGGTTGCGAGAAGACCGGACTGATAAAATCTACGGTTTGAATAATGCTGGTATAGTGTGTGTGTGTGTGAGAGAGAGAGAGCTAGAACAAACCCAAGGTACAGAGAGCCGGAGAGAGAAAAGCATGGAAAGATGGCACCTCAGGTTTTTCTCCTAGCTAAGTGTTTCCACATTCAAAGAATGATTCAATCAGAGAGATAAACCTTAGCTGGCTCTAAAAGCTTCTCCTGCTCAGTGATGGAGCATTACTGAAAGCAGCTCAAATCCCTTTAACTGTGGCGCTGCACTCATAAGAACGCATATCTCCTTTCAGCAGGTGAAGTGCTAGGCTAGGGGAAAGGGCTCTTTGACCATAGCATAGCTACAGCGTAAGGGTTTTATTTATCCAGTCCCTAATGTCAGGCGCAAGAAAGAACATTCGTTCAGATTTAGAATGGAAAACTGATTTGTCATGCAGGATTCTGATAAACAATATTAAAAATATTGGCGGGGAAAACGGCACCAAAACAAGAGCATACGATACTTTAACTTCAGTCAGGCACCATGATATCAAGTTTGCATAGTGGCTCCAAAAAGGTATATAGTAGTGCTGTAGTACTTGAGTCCACACTCGAGAAGTTTTTCTATTGTCTCGGACTTGTCCTGGACTCGGTATTTGCACTTGGACTTGCTCATTGGTCTCGCCAAAAGTTCTAGTTGGTCTAAAAGACTGCTCTACATTACTTTATATTCCTTTTAAGTTTGTTTGCCCATATAATCTTAAGATATTAGGTTAAACTTATTTGTCTTGCTGTCCACTGATGAGGGGCTCGTTGAAGCCGCTTCAACTCGAGCTCTGATACCCCCACCGTGACTAAATATAGGATATGATTATGTAGGGCAAAGTACCTGAGATGAGAGTTTGGGAGGTGGTGTGAGGAGACTGAGGAGAGGTAAGCAGCTGCTTATATATTCTGGCTGTTGGCTGTTGATTGGAAGATTAGATGGGCTCGCTCCTCCCTAAATTACGTTTAGGAACTTCACTTAGTGGAATTGCTATGCCTAAAGTACAATGCCTAATTTGATCCAGTGTTACTCTACACATGCATTTTGGTCATTACAAATATAATGCAAAATGATTATCTTAGAATAGAAGATGTGCTGTCTCTCGCATCACATAAATGATCAATAGTTAAGTACATGGTCTTGAAGAGGATTCTTTTTTTTCTTTCTCTCTCTTGACTGTCTCATTTGGATTCGGTCTTGACTAGTCCTGGTCTTGGACTCAACAAGGGTGGACTTGACTACAGCCTAATATTTAGACACCTAAAACCCTGTTTTTCCACCAAAATTACCCGTAGCCTAACAATTTGTCCCAGGAACTTTTTTCCCCCAGACCTGTCTGCGTTTCCATCGCGGTCTAAACTGTGAAGATTAGTCCGGTGACGTAGGACTGTAGGACCGCAAATACACTTAATAAAGCCTGAACCTCGTTGTCGGTCCATCGGCCGTATTTTTTAAACTCCATTGTTGATTCAGATAGTAAATGACTCTTACTGCACGCACTGCAACTGACTTTTAGGTTGAAATAAAATGTAGCGTGAGCTCAACCAATCAGCATGTTCAGCGCCCAAGTCCCACCCCCGAAAGTTCCTGCACTTTGAAAAAGTACAACCTCGAGAGCAGGGCCATTTTGAGGGGGAAATTTTAACCCGGAACTTCATTTAGACCCTGCGAGTACCACCCCAAAGTCCCTAGTTCCTGGGGAAAGTTCCTGCCGTGGAAACGCGGCTTAAGTAACACTTAAAATGTATGAATCTCAGTACACTCAATAACAAAGCATCAAACCAATTGGAATCTAAAAAAACAAACAATTGAAGAACAAAAGGAAGAAAAACAACTCCATTGGTCTTACAGCCTCCTACACTGCATCTTAAAAAAGGACAGATATACACAGTCCCACCCACACACACCAATACAAACAGAGAGACTTGGGGATGTGAAATTATCTTGCCTCACAATCTGCGCCTCAGTGCACTTAGTTCAACTTGTTCGAAAGCACCACGCGTTGACCTTTTCTAAGGCGATATCTCTTATTGGATGGCTTTCTAAACCACAAAATGATTGTAGCGCCGTCCCTGTTGGCACAGATCCCCGAAGTCTGTTTGTTTACATTTATTTACATCTACTGCAAACTATATATCAAAGCATAAGATTGCTGCTTCAATATTAGAGCACTGTTTAATGATAGAAATACCCCATGCAATGTATATTAATGTGTGGCGTATACATCAAAGCATGTAAAAATCAAAACAGGACTAAAAGAGCACATACATAACATTTAATCATGCAAGCTTTGATTAATCTGTCCCGTCGAGTATCCCTGTAAGGCTTGTAATCCATATTTAAATGCATTATTTTGATAACCATTAATGGACTGTCGTGTTTACGTCACGTTCTTGCTATATTACATTAAATTAGGCTGACCTCATGAGCATTTCGAGTGGGAACGCTCATTTATGATGGGCATGTTACATTCATAGAGGGTATATTTCACCCAAAAATATATTCTGTCACCATTTACTCACTCTCAAGTTGTTCCAAACCTTTATGCATTTCTTTCTTCTGCTGAACACAAAATAAGATATTTTGAAGAATGTCGGTAACCAAACAGTTGATGAACCCCATTTTTTTCCATGTTATGGAAGTCAATCCATCAACTGTTTGTGTATTATGTATTATTCAAAATATATTCTTTTGATATACCATTTTGAATATACCAATTTGAAATGATTGGAGCTTTGTGACATGGTGCATTATCCTGCTGGAAGTAGCCATCAGAGGATGGGCACATGGTGGTCATAAAGGGATGGACATGGTCAGAAACAATGCTCAGGTAGGCCGTGGCATTTAAACCATGCCCAATTGGCACTAAGGGGCCTAAAGTGTGCCAAGAAAACATCCCCCACACCATTACACCACCACCACCAGCCTGCACAGTGGTAACAAGGCATGATGGATCCATGTTCTCATTCTGTTTACGCCAAATTCTGACTCTACCATCTGAATGTCTCAACAGAAATCCAGACTCATCAGACCAGGCAACATTTTTCCAGTCTTCAACTGTCCAATTTTGGTGCAAATTGTAGCCTCTTTTTCCTATTTGTAGTGGAGATGAGTGGTACCCGGTGGGGTCTTCTGCTGATGTAGCCCATCCGCCTCAAGGTTGTGCGTGTTGTGGCTTCACAAATGCTTTGCTGCATACCTCGGATGTAACGATTGATTATTTCAGTCAAAGTTGCTCTTCTATCAGCTTGAATCAGTCGGCCCATTCTCCTCTGACCTCTAGCATCAACAAGGCATTTTGGCCCACAGGACTGCCCCATACTGGATGTGTTTCCCTTTTCACACCATTCTTTGTAAACCCTAGAAATGGTTGTGCGTGAAAATCCCAGTAACTGAGCAGATTGTGAAATACTCAGACCAGCCCGTCTGGCACCAACAACCATGCCACGCTCAAAATTGCTTAAATCCCCTTTCTTTCCCATTCTGACATTCAGTTTGGAGTTCAGGAGATTGTCTTGACCAGGACCACACCCCTAAATGCATTGAAGCAACTGCCATGTGATTGGTTGGTTAGATAATTGCATTAATGAGAAATTGAACAGGAGTTCCTAATAATCCTTTAGGTGAGTGTATGTCTCATGTTTGTGAGACAAGTATTCACTAAGCTAGAGTTCCTTTTCTTTTTCGTTAATCTTAATAAACGTCTTTGACAGAGAGGCTGCAGATCGCGCATCATGTTTGTTTTCTTTATTTTGCAAAAAGCGAAACATTTTGTTTTTATTGTGACTGTACAAAAAAAAAGAAACTTAACATATTATAATGATGTAT